>BGPR01010025.1:6671-21035 GCA_013235015.1 Araneus ventricosus
TGTTTCAGATGGGTGTGAGTTGGTCACCACCTGGCTCCCCCCGTTCTTTACCCCCCCATTCGACTCCCCCCCCCCCCCCAACGGGGGGTTACCATAATAGACCCCTTGGTCTTTCGCAACAATTAATACTTTCAGCTTATCAAAGATTCGAACCTTCTAACAAATATCTTTCTAACACATATCTTTACAAAGTTACAACTATCTGAAACAGCACAAGATATCTATGGACACCCTCTATTAATGAAAAAGTTCAGTTACAGACCACAGCTCTATTAGTAAAATGGAAGCCGCGCATACCTTAATCCAAGGGTGATCCAAGGCTTCTTCTACTGTGATTCTGTCTTTAGGGTTGAGAGCTAGCATTTTATTCAGCAAATCTGTGGCATGGTTGCTGATGATATCCCAAGGACGACCGGTCATCTAAAATCAAAACATATGAGAAAAAATCAAGTTAGGTCCACACAGCAGCTTCAGATTTGATTAATAAAAATAAATCAGTATTTTAAAGAGAATTTTATAAGAATACTAAAATACAGAAAAAATGTCTTTGTCAAAACTATGAAGGTTTAAAAAATCGCAAAATCTTCAGGTAATGATAGAAACACTATAAATAAATTGGTGCTTTAATCACATTCATAATACAAGGTGGCCGAATCAAATGTCCCTAATTTGAACAATCGATTTAAAAAATCTTTTAGCGATACGTTGGCGATATCAGGCGAAATTGGCTGCTGAATTCTTAGATTTTGGCGACAATTTTTATTTTTCGCGTGCTCTTTCTGTGAGCCAACAAACAGAAAAATGGCGTCACCGTATGAGAAGGCACAAATTGTTCTCTGGTATGCAGAGAACAAATCCGTAATAACAGTGCAAAAAATGCTTCGAACAGTTTATAAACCCCAAATGCAACATTTACAACCCATTGTTACCTTCCAACAAAATTGGGCCTCTCCTCACTGGGGCACGGATGTTCGAGCATTTTTGAAAACAACTTTCCCTCACCGATGGGTAAGACACGGTAACACAATTGCCTGGTAACCAAGATCCCCAGACGTCACTCCACTGGATTTTTCCTTTTGGGGAAACGTCAAAGACAAGGTCTACTCACGGGAGATCCGTGATGTTGAAGACCGTGCCTCAATAACCGCTGCTATTGCTACTGTGACTACGGAATTGCTACAGCGGACATGGCTGGAGCTGGACTACCGGCTGGATATCCTCAGGGCTACTAAGGGAAGCCACGTGGAAGTGCACTGATTTTTTAAAGAAAACATTGTGAATACTGTTATCAAATTTTACATTTTTCTTATGCCTTTTAACTTTCTGTTAAGTATAAGGACCTCTCTAAATTAGGGACATTTGATTCGGACACCCTGTATATTTTAATTTGAAATGAATTCTTATGATACAAATTGTGGTTTTGATTTTCTTATTAGTATTGTTTTCAACGCCTCGCGTTTTCTCTGATTTTTTTTATTTGTACCTTCACATTTTTTCAATAAAAATAATCTTTTCCTACTTTCTTCTGCACTCGTGAAAGCGTAAACTTCATTTTTATTTTTTTCCAAATATATTTTTTTCGTATATTTTCAAAATTCATTATTATAACTATCATGGAATTTTGTAATCAATTTTTTTTGAAATTCACAATCAGATTGCCCGGCTCCTACGAAATCAAAGTTTAACTATATTAATGGATTTACTTATAAAACTCTGAAAATATTAATATATTGTATTGTCATCGGGGACTCGCATTTGTGCAAATGTTAAAACAAACAGAAGTGATTAATCCTCTGGTTGCTAAGGCCATTGGAATAAAGAGACCTCAATATACGGGAACGCCCGAACTCCTGTATCGAAGATAAGGAAAATTCGCTTCCCCTCTCAAAAACCACAATGACAGCTTGCACTGTCCGAATTCTAAGAAAAAGCCCCTTTTCCCCAAACACATTTGGGCGAGCCACTCTAGCGAAGAAAGCACGCGCCGCGGGTGTGAAATTAATCACACTTAACGAAAGGGGGTGGAAATTTCAGTGTGATATTCGGACGGCCATCGTCTTTTGCTTGAAGAGACGCGTGAGACGTTCCCGTATCGATAGAGTTAAAAATCGATTACAAAATTCCATCTTTACAAACGTGAATGAAGTTAAATAAATGCAGGATATTACCCGTAAAGAATAATTTAATCATTGTATAAAGAAAATGCAAGAGCTAGATTAATTAATTTGTTTGGCGATAGATGGAACCACAGTTCTGCTCTGTATGAACTACGAGCAGCGCCCTCTTTTTTCTTAACAAAACCAAATTGCACGCTGAGAGCAAGCAGCACCTTAGGCAGCCGAAATGTTTTAACCTCTCTAAATTCCTCTGTTGACAGATCAGTCTTGGCGCAGTTAAGCCGCCGATCTTCCCACCATGGTAATTATGTCCCGTCTCACTTTCCTCATGGCTCTCTAATCCCTAAATCTTAATACCGTAATATTCTTAACCCGTAACATCTATGCCTTATTAATCTAGCTCATTAGTTAAATATGACTTCATGTAAATTCTCAACATTCTCATAAACTTTCTGTGTACATATCTCTTTCCCCCTGTAAATTCTCCCCATAGCACTTTAATAAATGTTTTGTATTTAACTTAAAGTCTACTCATTTATTTTATGTAATATTTTGTTCTATATTTAATGTAGTAAAAACCCTTAAATCCCCTAGACATAAAGCCGAACTACTTACCCCTTAAAGGTAACCCTTTCGTGGGCATTTTGTTTATTGAACGGAATCCCACATAAATGCACATATACCAGGAGTTCAGAACCTTTTTCCCTCGCGAACCCCCTTAATTATTCTTTTTGTCTTCGCCTACCCCTACTATCATATCCAACCCCCCATAACCATCCGTCTATTCAAAGAAGTTCTTTATCAACAATCTTAAGGTTAATTTAAAAGTGGAATGGCTCGAATTAATAACATTTCCAGAACTCATTTCTGATTTTGCATGTTATTCAATTTTTGCAATAGAATTAGCTCAACGCAAAAGCAAATGAGACCAGAATTGTAATTATTTCGTTTTAACTTACAAGAATAGCTAAAAATTACACTTCGTAATAATCAACTGTTAACCCTTTGCGGCGCAAGGCATTAAATCTTTTGAAATATGATGAAAAAACATCATGCATGGGTTTAGTTTATTGTCTAGACATAGAATCTACAATTTTTTTTTTTAAACTTATTTCATTCCGAGGGGGGTCGTACCCCTTTGGGGTTACCCCCCTTCATGTGAGAACCCCCTTAGATACAGCCACCTTGATACACTTAAAAAATATTGTTGAATCTTACAGAAAATTATAAATTACAACTTCAAGAATATTGGAGGAAAATCTTCGAATTAATTTGCTAAAATTGTAAACGTCCAGAACTGAAAAAATTTCTTATCTCTGAGTTAAGGTATTTTCCCAAACTTTATTTCTAATAATTCCTATTCCGAAACGAAATTTCATAAGGCTGCTATATACATTCGAAAAGGAGTACTATTAGCCCTATCCTAAATCTGTTATTGCACATTTATAGTTGAATTTAAAGGTTGAGAAGCGAGTGAAATTAGGTGTGCCTCAAAGGATTAAAGAGGTATAGTTATTAAACAGCAAGTATTCACTTGAAGAAACAGAATTCTCTAACTTTTTAATCACTTATGTTTTCTTGTTCCCGCCACTAACAACTTTGATTTCGAGAACCCCAGGGGTACGCGTACCACAGGTTTGGAACCTCTGACATAGAGAAAAGAATAAAACGAAAATGAGTGCTACGTACGTTTACATGCCCGCTGCATATGGACTCGTAGAGCCACTCCTTCGTCCCGAGGAAGGGCTGCGTCCCCGTCAGCAGGACGTAGAGTAGGACGCCGCAGCTCCAGACGTCCGCGGGCTTTCCGTACGGCCTCCTCAGGACGATCTCGGGAGCCATGAAGTGTGAAGTACCGATACGACCTGCATCGACACACAAAGATAAGATATTTCGAAAGTGACAGACATTAGACATTACACTGCTGAGAATCATTAGAAAATTCAAAGAAAGAATGGAAATAAGAAAAAACATTAGAAATTTCAAAAGAGGAAAGCAATTGAAACTTCAAAAAATACAACATTAAAATTTCAATAGGGGGAACCTCAGAAATTTCAAAAAGAGAAATGAAAACTTTATAATATTTCAGAAAACGTTCTGTGCTCATCTTCCCTCACGTTTAATAAATACTTATAGAACAATGCTTTTACAGAAAAGTAATTCACCAACTTTCCTAATAAAAGTTAAGGAATAAAGCTCATTTTCAACATACATAGTAATCATACATGTTTCAGATATATATTATTAATAAATGTATAAGGTGTGCCCAAATGAAAAGGAGACTTTAGCTGTATCGGCGTTGTATCATATCCCAGTGAGTTAATGTGCTAGCCGATAGATGACGTGGTGGTATTCTCAGTTGCACTTGCGTAGTTAACAGCCTCGCATCAATAACCTCACTTCTGGAGAGTTGTTTTAGCAGTTCGTTGCATGATGGATTCCTCCAGATCAGCACAAAGAGCAGTTATCCATTCTTTGCGCAGAAGGGGAGCATGCTTCACAAATTTATCGCAGCATGAAAGAGGTGTAGGGATAGCAGTGTCTCGCACGGTGCACCATATTCCGGTGATGTCAGCGTTACGAGGCAGGACGCGTAAACATCAAGAATTTGCCACGCCCTGGGCAGGCGCACGTTTTGACCAACAGATCCACGATTTCGGTTGTGGATGAATTCGCCAGAGAATCAGAAGACCACGAGAATGGGTATTTGCCTGACCCAGCAGTTTCTACACTGAAGCCATCAACTCCCTTCCTACGCGCTGGGATCAGTGTATCAATGACAATGGCGATTATTTATAGTTGTACTGTTCCACATGAACTGTAATTAGAATATTGTTATTAAAATTTATTTACATATAACTGTAGTCTCCTTTTCATTTGGGCACACCTTATATTTAATACGAATAAAATACTAAGAAAAGCATGGATATTTTTATCAAAAAATCAATACAATAAAAAGGAATGCGGTGACAGCATTAAAGGAAATATATAAAATCTAAACAAGTAAAAATATTTGTTTGCAAAGCATAGAACCGAAATTTATATTTTAAAAATAACTAGTGATTAATGGAAATTTTATGCAAAATAGTCAAACCAATATTATTTCATTTAAAAATATTTTTTTGATTCACTAATTTAGGGATGAAGAGTTCCATTTAAACGCAGGAACTAGTTAATTTACGAAATAAAGCACAACTGAAGACATTTATTCACAAAAATATTATCATATTATCAACACCATTGCACATAAAATAATAAATTGCTCATAAACAGATAAAATTTATAAAGCGCACGCAAACGGCAGTTCACAGCAAAAGTAAAATAAATTCGAGTTAATTCAAAAACAGCAATTAAAAATAAACAACTCTCTAGATGCTAAACAAATTACATCGAAATAGAAAATAATACAGATTATTTATGAACATCTGTAAAATTTCGTAACAATACCAATATCAAATCATTACGTAACAATACCAATATCCAAATCAAAGTGGAAAAAATTCACTTTACGACAAATAAAAAAATTAAGTATTTTGTGCCTACGATTATGTATCAAGGTTGACTTATAAAATTCCATATGTAATAATCGGCTACATTCTTAGCACTCTTGGTGTTACAACACTTTCATATTGATATTTGCAATAAGCCTTGCGTGCAGGCTTTGTGTTATAATATGCGTTATAGACTTTGAAATGTGAGAGCTGTTTTGCTATAGGAGTTGTAGTGCTGCCATCTATCAGATGTAGCAGAAGATGGAAATGATGTGATTTGTGGTGCTGCCATCTATTAGTGGGACTGAATATATGGCATTTACCAGAAGCTTATTCTTTCAATAAGCTTCTGATAAATGCCATATATTCCGATCTTACTAACACTTTGATGAAATTCAAAAAAATAATTGCGTTTAGATACATATAAAAGTTTACATTTTTCAATTCATTTGGTTTCCATTTTGTAACATTTTCCAAGCGAAAAGACCATAATATATTACAAAACCATTCTTAATTATTATGAATGTATTGATTGCAAGCTAAATTTTGATTATAAGATTTACAGTATTGTATATATATTCATAACAAATATTCCTTTTCAAAAATCATAATCATTGAAAACGGCAATGACTATATCCATCGGCGAAATTCATTTTTATTTTCTCCAACTTCACACTGGACACCATGCTTAAACGCTTTGGCAGGCACGTGCATTTGAACCTAAGACCTTTGGGTCCGGAGTCGCGTATCTTAACCACTAGACAAAAGGAAGTTCCATTGTCCGGAAATAGATACTGACTTATGTACATCACAGAATAAGATGGCGCAGCACGGTGCACTACAGAAGCAACCGCGGCTTGTTTTGATATTATATGAATATCAAGTAAGCTGAATAGCAAGGATGCTGCGTGCTGCCCCCATTGTTTGTGCGCAGGCACGTGCTATGAAATCTGTCATAGACTTTGAAATGGGAGAGCTGCTTTGCTGTAGGAGTTGTAGTGCTGTCATATGTCGGATGTAGCAGAAGATGGAATTGATGTGATTTGTGGTGGTGCCATCTATTAGTGGGACTGAAAGTTGTTGTTGCGTGTTCTTCGTCCGTTAGTCACCACTTTGGTGGGGACGTGCATTTGAACCTAAGACCTTTGGGTACGGAGTCGCGGATCTTAACCACTAGACAAAAACAATTTCCCATTGCTCGGAGGTAGATACTGACTTATTTACATCACAGAATAAGATGGCGCGGCACGGTGCACTATAAAAGCTATCGCTTTCTTTGTGAAAACTGCTGTCTGTCGTCATCGGCTTCTCTCTGTCATCAATTGATTGGCAAACTTAATTAATCAGCTGGCGCCAGCCAATCTAATGGATCACCTCTGGGCCTGTGCGTCACTGCTATATTTAGTGATCCGAAATACTCAAATACAACAACTGTGATTGAGAGTTTATCATATCTACGGTTCGTTATATCGGGATTCGATTGTGTTTTAAACCAGTTATCTAAAGTTCAGTTTAATCTTTGCAGCCTTTAAAGTTAGATTTGGGATTAACACATATATATTAGTCTTTCAAATTTAAAAAAATAAACACTAAGAGAAGTTTTACAGGTTAATCTGGAGTCTACGGTGCCCACCTACTTCGTTCCTCTTAGGATCGCCAACTCTTTGCCGCCAAGAACGGAGAGGAGAGAACATTTGTTTTGGTCGCGCAATGATGTTTTTAACGAGTAGCATGCGTGGAAATTAATCTTTTCATCGGTGTTCTGAGCATCACGCTATATTGCGCCTCGTTTCGATCGGACTGTTTTGTTCATCTTTTCGATGTGATTGGTCGACTCATTCGAATTTCAATAAAACTTCGTTTGGAATTCTTCGGTTTGAATAACGGTTCAGTGCTGTGTATGTTATTCTGTGTGTTTCGTTTCTCAATGAATAAGCGAAGCTCCGAGTAATCCGCTATGCTGAAAGCGAGAAGCCGCTGATGTTTTTGCAAGTTAAAAAAAATTTGGCCGGTACACGCTTGAAATGTCGCAGGCATTGCGTGCGGAAATTCTCGTTTTCGGATTTTTTTTTAAAAAAAAACATAGATTCCTAACATTCAATGAAAAGTCGTAGCTACTAGTTTCCTGCTATGCTGAAAGCAAAGCCGCTGATGTTTTTTACGTTAAAAAAATTTGCCCGGTACACACTTGAAATGCCGCAAGCACTGCGAGCTCAATCTCTTCTTTTCAGGTGACGCATGCGCAAGAGAGCAATAAAAAATGCACTGCACATCCAAAACAGTATTTGGCGACGGCAAATGAAATTGCGCCAATAAAATTTGGCGAGAAACAGGCGGGCACCGTTAACTCCAGGTTTACCGTTTTACAAAGGAAGGAAAAAAAAGCATAAATCTTAAAGAAGCAGATTTGAAACACCCACAGAGCACCGGAACGACGACACATAAATGCAAGCCCACAGAGAGCGGAAGCAGAATCGAGGAGAATAAGAGAGCGCTTACCATGCTCATCGCATTTCAAGTAAAATCTGCCATTCGTGCCAATGCCAGATCGATAGTCATACACTGCGGGAAAGAAAAGAGAAAACGTGCATTTCATCATGCAAGAACAGATCCGCATGCAAAAAATATAACATCAATAACACAGAAAAACAACAAATGAGCCAATACACAAATGCACGCCATATCTCTTTTTTTGCCTCACTGTTTTAACCCTCTAAGCGTTTCACACGTATTTTTCCGTTTCTCATATTGCGCTCAAAAGCAGGTAATCATGTTCATGTGTATAATTTCTTAAACTACCACGGGTGAAATACTCTTAAGATATCAGACACTTGATTAAATACAATTAAGATCCAATTATTCACTTTAAATGCATATTTTTGAGGTTTTAAAGGTAGTACCTCAAAATAGCTAACCGCTCCGACTATAGGGTGGTTATGAAAAAACTTTGCCGATATATGACCCCCCTAGAGAGCATACTGTTCGAGGGAACGGAATAAAATTTTGAATGCAGGTATTATACGGTATGCGCTCAAGAATGATGCGCAAAACAATAGTCCAGCTCTCACAGTTACGGTTACAGTGAAAATATTTCGAAATTTTCAAATAGCAACACCCACTTTTTTTTCACGGAAGCGTGATCCTCAAGCTGAAAAACTTAAAATGCAGTTGGAAGGGTATTTTTAATGCGAAAAATGGCGGTGCTGGGTAGAGACAAAAAAGTAGGAAAAAATAGAGAGTTGCTACTGCTTCTATGTCTTTTATTGGTTGCTTTCACTTTTCTTTTATCTCTACCTAGTGCTGCCATTTTTCGCGCTAAAAATACCGTTCCAACTTCCGTGAAAAAAAGTGGGTGTTGCCATTTGAAAATTTCGAAATTTTTTCACTGTAACCGTAACTGTGAGAGCTGGACTATTGTTTTGCACATCATTCTTGAGCGCATACCGTATAATACCTGCATTCAAAATTTTATTCCGTTCCCTCGAACGGTATGCTCTCTAGGGGGTCATATATCGGCAAAGTTTTTTCTATAACCACCCTATATATCTAACCACAGTCGTTTGATTAGACCAAAGAGTTCGTTTGTTTCTTTTCGCTTACCGCGCCAATAAATTTTGGTAATCCATTCTGTATTTGATAGGAGGAAAAAGCCTACACAATATCTAATTAAATTTTAAATGACAACAGCAATTAAGTTTGCCATGCGAAATGACTTCATGAACTTGACTTCCTTCCGAATGAAAGTAATTTAAGACTTTTATAACTTAATAAATGCTGAAAAAAGAAAATTTATTAAAAAAAACAGACATGGTAGAGAGATAATTCCGGTCGTAAATGAAAATTAGTTGGGAAGCTTATTCTATTCTACTTTCAAATCATAACAGACGTGTTAATAAGCTAAATTCTGGATGATCAACATTTTAATATTATCTCAATTTTATTCGTACGATTCTAAACTAAGCCATAAAATTTCGGACAGCAGTGCATTACATTAGCAATAGCATGAAAGATGACCATTGGATTTCATCTTATTTAACTCTAAAAGATTCTGTTTCATATTAAACTTTTAGAAGAGAATTTCTGAAAAAAAAATAGGGAAAAATCTTCCATAAAATGTTTATAGACATTATGAAATTAAAACACCACCTCTTTGTTTCTTTGGTAACTTAGATTTGCACTTAAATCCACGTAGTAAATCAAATTAGATATTTTTAACACCAACTTCATTAAGACCGTTTCATGTAAAATGTGGCGCCATCTGTCGGAAACTTATTGTACTGTACATACAAATAATCAAATCTGAGGATTCGTCTATAGAAAAATATGAAACACGAGCACATTATTATATTTGACTTCTATTACCTTAAAAACAATCTGAAGTTAAATTTAAATTGATTCTATAGTTTCACTTACAAATTTTTCTTTCCTACCTAAATAATTTTAAGATCATTACGCTACAAAAGCATTGGTGTTGCCATCTATAGACCATTCTGTTCATAAAATATCATTTAAAACAAATAATCATTTATGAGAGTCATATTTAGATATTACTGAAGTGTTCGTGCTGATTATTTTAGTGTTTATAAACTAAGACCATCATAAGTAAATTCTGTCTCATATTTTTACTTTTCGGAATTCTCCAACAATAATTTTGTCGTTTGGTATTAAATTAAATTAGTCAAGATGTCAAATTGTTTTTTCTCCAGTAAACTGATTAAATCTAAGTTATATATTGTAAGTTATTTTACGAGTTGCTGGAATGCCTGCTTTCATAATAAAAAATTTACTATGACAAATATTCTACAATTATTTAGAATAATTATGGAAAAATTGATATTGGAATTAGGTTCTCTCTGTCCCGCCATTTAATAAATATAATTTTGTTCCCTATCACAAATAAAGTAGACTTCAAAGATAAGTGTTAGCGCAGCCACCTATTCGACATTCAATTTATAAAAACAAATTTATTAGAAGCAGTTATTTCTAGGAAGTCTACCACCTTAAATTTCTGAAATAATTTACAACTGTCAAACTATTTTATTTGATGCTATGATTAAAAAAGCACATAAACATAATCAATGAATATTTGGAAAATCTAGATAATATCTATAATAGATAAATGTTTCAAGATATTAATCAAGCTATGGGTCGATGGATAAATGTGATGCATTCTGCAAGTAAAAGCAAGTTAAGCATAAATTAAGTAAAAAGATAAATAAATTTAGTAATTAATTAGTTAGCAAAATAATTTAAAGCCAATAAAAATTTTAGTAGATTAATGCAAAATAAAAACTCAAACTTTCAACTTAAATTCTAAACTTTAAGCCAATCCTCGAAAGAAATCCTTAAGAGAAATTCTGTCTCTGTTGACAAAATAATTTTAGAATATTCGGCAGCATAGAAATAACTACAAATAATATGAAAAATTGACAAAAGCATAATAATGATAATAGGACAATTTTGTCAATCTCATTTAGACTATTTCTTTCAACACTGTGAAAAGAACTATTTTATATTTTAAAAAGTCCTTAAATTTAATTTTAACTGCAACACGGATTCAGATAAATTCGAGAAGCATAAAGTTTAAGTGAAATCAATTTCTGACACAGTAAAAAAAAATCAGTTCAAATAGTTAAATATCCTTATGACTTTTTTTTCTCTATCATCAGTATTTAATTTCTTTAGCTTGCCTCAAATTACGGATGTCACTTAATTACGGAGCTTCATCACAATTGATTCTACGGCATTCTGCACTGTAGAAAACTTTTATGATATAACATATAAAAATTTAAGAAATTATCTTTCAGATACTTTCCTGCGCAATAATTTTAAACAGCATTACATTCTTTCTTAATTTCATTTCAACTAACAAAATGAAGATTTATTTATTCAATAATCTGGGAATTTAATAATACATGTTTGTTTTGAAAAGGAACATGGCGCCATCTCTTGGATAACCGTTGTACTATAAGTCAGCCTAATTGATATATTAAGGTTATTAATTCAAAGTAAAATAATGTGACTTTCAATACGTCAGTAAATTTTTAAATTTATAACCTTAAGAATGTATCAGTTTGAATCAAGAGATATAAATCTCTTTTTTTGAACGACTTTTCTTGTTTACATATATAAATGAGAAATACAAAATTTGAACTATCGTGCTGCCATCTAATGACCATTGACTGAGTAAACGTAGTCTTCAAAGAAATTGATGCTAAAAGGAAGCACGCATAAATCATATTACTTAAAATGCCAATTAGTTTCGCACTCCACCTCTCTAAATTTTAAAACTATTTTTCTCTCAAATGCAAAAACATCTTCAAACAAAACTATTTTGTTAATAATCATTGAAGAAAACTGCAGCACATTTTGCGCAGTAGATTAGATATGAACGAAAGAAATTGTCAACCTGGTTGTTTAGATATAAACGCTGTAAGAGCAAATTACATGAGATTAATTATTTTGTTTGTAATCATTACATTTAACTATTGTTTATAATTATCCCGATTTAACCATCTCATTTTCAAGCAGTATAATCTTTCGATTTACAACAAGCCAGATTTAAGAATTTACTTTCGGTTTAACAGTTTACTTTCGGCGGTACGAAACTGTTGGTGCTGCCATCTATAGACAGTTCAATCTATACCTTAAACTAGTGCTTTTAATCAACCAAATTCATTCATTTCCTTCCGGTTTCATCATTTACTTTTTCTGCTATACGATCAGATGCTCTCTCTTTTTATTTTCAGCAAACGTGTTAATACAACTATTCAGGGGTGGGGAAACTTTTTGCATTAAGAGGCCTCATTAAATTTCTTCAGCTCGCACAGGCAGAATCTTAAAGGTTATTGTTCTGTAATTATTATATTACAGACAAGTATATATATCAAAGCAAATTGTAAATAACTGGTAAGGCAGCAGATTTAATCTCTTGACTATGTCATGAGCGACGTCTCTTAATCACTAATCAAACGTGCCAATACTACTTGTGTACCACTAATAGATTAGTATTTCTATCTCTTCACGTAGTTCATCTGCGGTGTCTCCAATCACTCTATAGAGAGTCTTACTCCGTATCTTGTTGCATCCTCCAGTGTGTAATGAATAGATTTGCTGCTAATAATTAAAGATAACTTTACTAATTTTTTTTTATTTTTTAGATTTATTTTTTTTATTAGAATAATTAGATTTAATTATTCTAGTTTGTTTAGTAATCAATTAATTTATTTTTTATTCTTAAAATTTATTAGTTATTTATTATTTTTTAATTTATTAGTTATTTATTTATTTTATATATTAGTTATTTTTTATTTCATAATTTATCTATTTATTATTTATTTAATTATTATAATATATATTCAATAATTAATTAGTAATTTAATATATTAGAATATTATAACTAATTAGAATAAATTTTAGATTTATTAGATTTGAAGATAACAATAAATATTAAATATAAATAAATAGTAATGGTATAATATACACCCTATTTTCGAATGATTAAATAAAGAAAATATTATTAAATAAAAAAAGAGAAAAATTTCCCCTTCCTTTTCAAAATTCGTGACATTTGAAATCTCGCGTATTCTTAACTTAAGGGTTAAACAAAAATGAGCAATGATGTGACCTCCCATAAAACTGTCAAAAAATGATTTCCGTCATAAACCCAGCAGCATAAAGATATTACACAATATTGAATAATATTCGCAATATTGTATAATATTGTACAATATCATATAATATTATATAATATCCAACAATATTGAACAATATTCGCAATATTGTATAATATTGTACAATATCATATAATATTATATTATATTCAAAAATATTGTACAATATCATATAATATTATATAATATCCAACAATATTGTACAATATTGAATAATATTCGCAATATTGTATAATATTGTACAATATTGAATAATATTCGCAATATTGTATAATATAGTACAATATCATATGATATCCAACAATATTGAATAATATTCACAATATTGTACAATATCATATAATATTATATAATATCCAACAATATTGAACAATATTCGCAATATTGTATAATATTGTACAATATCATATAATATTATATAATATCCAACAATATTGTACAATATTGAATAATATTCGCAATATTGTATAATATAGTACAATATCATATAATATCCAACAATATTATACAATATTGAATAATATTCACAATATTGTACAATATCATATAATATTATATAATATCCAACAATATTGTGCAATATTGAACAATATTCGCAATATTGTATAATATTGTACAATATCATATAATATTATATAACAACAATATTGTACAATATCCAACAATATTGTATAATATTGTACAATATCATATAATATCCAACAATATTGCACAATATCATAAAATATTATATAGCCAAAAATATTGTACAATATCATATAATATTATATAATATCCAACAATATTGTACAATATCATATAATATTATATAATATCCAACAATATTGTACAATATCGGGCAGCATGTTGCGCTACCTGGGAAAGGGTGACAGAGTGCGAATCCTACCTTCTCCCGAGACATTCTTGTCCCCCTTGACCTTGATGGCGGAACCGAATCCTCCGAGTTTGACGGGCGCAGAGTTCTCGACGGTTGCCAGCAGGATGCACTGGGGCTTGATGTCTCTGTGGATGATGTCGTTCTCGTGGCAGTAGCGAACCGCTTCCAGCACCTGGCGCATGTAGTGGCTGAAACACACAGACTCA
>BGPR01010025.1:24211-37950 GCA_013235015.1 Araneus ventricosus
CTTCTTTTTATATAAACAAGGCACAACCTTATAATAAGCGCCTCAGAATTCTAATGCAGAAGGCTTCAATCAAAGTCCAATTTCTAACACAGTTTTCTTGAAGCCGGAATTCCCGCCAAATCATCCACGGAGTGTTTTGGAATTCATCCAGCGACGTTGTTCTTTATTCTATTGACTTTTTTAAGCTTAAAGGAGGTGCTGCCGTATTCCATCGCAAATTCCACTCTAGAAGTGCAAAAATATTGCTCAACTAGATGTTTAGACACTCGTAACATTGGAAACGTGAGCAGGGTTTCAAGAATCAAGAATACGGTTCGTAATACGGAAGAAAATGTTTCAAATGAAGTAACAGTATTATGACCCAACTCTTCAAGCTACAGTAAAGCACCATTTATACATCTTTCAAGGAACTGACGTAGAACGACGTATAGTTAAGGTGCCCAACTTTTTTCCGATGAAAAGGAGGACACAAATAAGTCATCGCTTAACAAGCAATACCGCCTATCGCAATTTTTTGAAATTTCAAAGAGGAAGATTCAAATGAATTTTTCAGAACCAATAACGAATATTTCTAAATTCTTTTTCAAGTCTAGTTGGAACATGTGGTCTCATGTGTATAGTAGATTTTTTTTAAAAAAATTCAGAAAAATTCATTACTGGTTGCGAAAAATTCATTTGAAATTTCAAAAAATTGAGATAGGTGGTCTTGCGACGAAATTGAGGATAAAAAATTACATAAATTAAATATTTTAGTTAAAATTAGTTTAATTAAATCTAATTAAGATTAGATTTTATTCATTACAATAATAGTACAGAACACATTATAATATGACAAATTCATAATAAAATATTTCTGACATAATTTATTGTACATTTCTCGAGGGAGGATAGAACTTGCAGAAGGAGGACGATTGGTTACTATAGCATAGTATAAATTTCAATAAACAACTTGGATTATTTCAAATTTAGTGCTACTAATGCAAATTCATTGAAAGGATGTAAATTTTTAAGTTTTTTAAGATGGTATTAGTATATTACTGCATGGTATGAAAACAATAATTAAATTTTAAAATTAAACATTTATCATAAAAGTGAAAAAAAATCATACCTTTAATGTATATCTTGGGTACTAATTATACATTTCTTATTTTATACGATTGATGTGCACGCAGGTAGGGCCTTCATTTGGAAATGGCGGGGAGGAGAAGGCTGTTGTCCCCCCCTGTTTTCTAGGAAAATTTTCATTTATACATCGTTTCATCACAGTTTAGATTCATTCGTAACCATTATCATGATAAAGTACTTCGTTTATATGACACAAAGTTCCGCTAAAGCACAATAACGTTTCTTCAGGGATGAAGTAATTGTGAATTGCTAAAACATAAAAAGTTTGACGTTTTCTTGCAATCAGTTACGCCGTAAGGCCTAAAACACTGATTTTCATCCCTAATGTCAAACCAAAAACAGAGAGAGGAATTTTGAATAATTAAAACAAAAGTACGATGTGATATAACATTTGAGCAGAGTAAGAACAAATTTTAAGTACCAGAAGGACGGATGTTGACGTGGCAGTGGTGTGAACAGGGTATCGAGTGAGAAACTTGTAACTCGATACCTTGTTCACACACCTTCAACGCCGGTCTATGCCGTGGCCATATTCCCATTCCCTACTTGGTTTCGAGTATAGAGGAAAATCGAGCAATTTCATTGGTTCACTCCTACGAGACGTTATAAGCGCTGTTGCTTATCATATTGAAACCGTATAGCACAACAGTTAAACATCAAGAAGCAAGTATCAGTTGATTCTGCTTGTTAACTAAGTCACAAATAATCATCGAAGATGAATTATTTCGATTTAATCTTCTATTTTTTATATTATTTTAACACAAACTTGAATCTGACATATATATTGTTCCCTACCCTATTTCGACGAGAATTAAAGATCAATTTTAATCTCCTAAGTTTAGTTGTATTGTATTATATATTTTAATTCGGTATGTATTTTGTTCCCTACCGAATTTCGAGAAGACTTGAAGTTCGATTTTGATCTTTTATAGTATTTTAACTTGTATCCCAGTCTGATATATACATATATTTGTTTGTCGTCTAAGTTGTTTCTAATAGTAATTTTCTGTTTAATAATATTTTGGATTATAAAGAATGTTCCTGTTTCCTGTACTAAAACGCAGAAATCATTTTACTGTACAGTAAATGTATCGAACATTTTAATGAAGGAATTTTAACAAATGAAGTTATTTTATAATAAAATATTCAATTAGCAAAAATAAAATATTTGCATGGTAGCAAGTTGTTCATTGCCTTTTTGTAAGATAAATTAGCAATACAGCTGTTGCGTTTCAATGTGTGCTGAAATTCTTATTTTCACTTTGAAGGAAATGAATAGGCATTTGGAGCATTTAAGTTGCTAATGATTTCACTTTTTTCAAACATATAGTTACAAGTTATTTTTAATGCCAGGCGAAATTTAAAAAATCATAAATCCTTGTACTTTAATGTGTCATTCTTTTTAATGCTATTTTTACTGTTCTGCATGCATTTCTTGCTCCATTTAGGGATATAACTAGTCACCACGCTTGGAATGCAATCAATTTAATCCTATACTGATTGTTCAATATTTTTAGTTGTGAAAGTCTCAATATAAATAAATATGTTCGAATACAAGGAATAGAGAAACTAAAAAATCAATTAAATTTCTTTACAACTAAACTTTTCTTTGTTAAAAAATGCAAATAAAAAATCATCAAATTAAATCCAAAAATTAATTGAAAAATTCTTCTGAATCAAATATAAGCCTCTACACCGTGTAATGTTGAAAGTAAGCCTTAATCCCTTTTCTCACCACTATGAATCTTCACACATCATCAGTATTTAAATTATAAAGATGTATTTCCATCATTTAACTGTTTTTATCGAGTTCTTTAATTATCACTGAAATAATTAAATAGTATTATTACTTCAAAGCTGAAAATAATACATGGAAGATGCAAGCAACCATAAATATGGGGGAGGGGGAATTCAACAAAATTTGGAGAATAAAAATCTAAAATGTACACTGAACTTTTAATATCTGCAAGAGGTATCAGTATCCAAGGATTTATTGGCTTAGAATCATTCTCATTTTTAATTGCTTTTATTCTAAAAGTTATATTAAGGTATCCGAACACGTTCGGAGCACTTTTTTCTTAAATTGTGAAATAGAAATACCAAAATATGTTTTTTAGATTCGAATTTAATAAAGATTAATATCAGCGTATGATTTTTGAGTATAAATTATTATAAATTTACAAAATTCTTGAATTTCTGCTGCTTTTTAGAGGAAATTCCCCAAAACTTCAAACATGCTACAGGTCAAACTTTTGTAATAATTCAAATAAAACTAATACTAAAATAAACTACATACTATGGACTAGAATCTTAACATTCTTTGGATAAATAAAAATTTTAGAGCTAATCGAACAATCATTATAAGATTTTCAGCAAATTTTCTATGTCATTTTTCAAATAAAAGACCATAATTTAAAAAATATTGTTACAATATACATTATTCTAGTACATTCACTAGAGAAACATTTGAAGAAAGTGTTCACAAAATTTCAGAACAATCGAATGATAATATCTTGATCATGTTTGAAGTTTGAAAAATATGCATAAAATCTAATTTTGAGAAAAATCAAATTTTAGTTTTTCCACGCGCTCAAATTATGTATCTAAACTTTTTAAAAAATTCCTAAAAATATACTGACATCATATTAGCTTGCAAAAAAGGAGTTTAAAAGAATTTTTGACAGGTTTCTGTCCCTTTAAATGACAACTTTCGGCTAATTAAACGCCCACTTCCGGTTTTCGGTTTGTTATAAAACAATTAATATCTCATCTTCTAAATAACGTACCGACAAAAGTAAATATGTTTTCGAAAGGTAAATGAATGAACTATCGAAAACATCAAAAATTAAAAAAATGGAATTTTGGTCGAAAATCGACTTTCGAACGTGTTCGGATACCTTAATTTCCCAAATGCAGAATAATAAGAATCTTTAACTCTTGATTTGAATTTCTACACAATTAATACTTCACTTTTTATTAAAATATTTAGCACAGCCCCAACCCCTTATTCAATGCTTAGTTTGATAATAATTGGCAAGTACAGAATGATCCCACAAGAAAAAATCTTACTGGTGCTCCCAGACATGAAATTCAATATTATAAAAGATGTTACGAAAATAAAGTACCTAATTTAATATCAATAACCTTTTATTTGTTGAATTTCAGTTTAATTATGCAAAAGATTATATTTCTGTATACAAACTCAATTAGGAATTAGAAATATTTCTGTTAAGCAAGTAGATATTAGCTGAACAGTAATATTAAATAAAAAAAAAATTGTTTTCATTATTTTTTATTGAACAAATATGGTAGATGCTACAGTTTTCCACAATCTACAATATTTAAAAGAAACGTTACAGTGCTTTTATGACAAACATAGTTTTCACATAATTTCTTATATTTCCTTATTTAAAGAAAAGATTTATTTACTGTACCTACTTTTAAAGCAAAAATACAAATAATGTCACACAATAATAATAATTATCACGGTTTTTAACAATTTCTAATATGCGAAGGAAATATTTCCTTAATATAAACATGCAAATTTGATGCAGTTTTTAAATCCGTCTTTATGATGAGTTAAAAAGAAGAAAAGAATAGGCACTCGATTAAACAAAACCGAAAGTTCCTAGTTCAGTAATGGCCAAGTCCAAGAAAAGCCAATAGCAAATTAAGCAAGTTCGAGTTTAATGACGTCACTCCTTCTCCGTGGAGTGAACCATTGAAATTACTCAATTTTCCTCCATACTCGAAATCAAGTAGGGTATGGGAATATGCGCACCGTGGCCCGCCTTAAATACTGCCACGTCAACATCCGTCCTTCTAGTGCGAAAAATTTATTCTTACACTGCTCTAATGTTATATCACATCGTACTTTTGTTTTAATTATTCAAAACTCCTCTCTCTGTTTTTGATTTGACATTAGGGATGAAAATCAGTATTTTAGGCTTAACGGCGTAACTGATTGCAAGAAAATGTCAAACTTTTTATATTTTAGCAATTCACAATTACTTCATTCCCTGAAGAAACGTTATTGTGCTTTGATTGCGTTCTTCATTTCACGATTTATACTATCTCTCTCAATATATATGTATGTCTTTCTTCTTGGCTCTTGCCCCAGTTGGGCAAGTTTTATTGTAACTATAGCATATTAATTTTGGTTGTAATTTTTTTGTTTACTATGTACCCTTATTTACGCCCAATCTGGGGATGTTTATACCGGTGCGTGCGTGCGTGCGTGTGTGTGTGTATTCTTTTTTCCCGGCGGCCCTTGTGGTGTCTGACACCCTGAAGGGTAGGTCGGCTGCCGTGGGTTATAAAATAAAATTAAAAATTAATAAGAATCAAAGTTGTTCAGTAAAATTTCGATTATACGTCTTTTCGTTTATACGTTACTAGCTGATAACCGTGACTACGTTCCCGTAGTATAATTATTGGATAAACTTATATGAAATATTTTATAAAAAAATCCTTCCCGCAAGCGATAACAAAAGTATAGTTGAAAATTGTGTTTGAAAACATTTTCAACAATTAATTAAAATTAAACAAAATATCGAGTGGAAATGAAATTGATATAATTGAAAAGCTTATTTTTCGAACTTTAAGATGCTGTTAAAATAGTTTTTGTGCGATAATAAGCTCCGAAGTTATTGCGGAAAAAAGTTAAAATTTAAGGCGACTTTTATTTAATTAAAATTATAATTAAAATTTTGTAAAATCCTTTCTTAGTGAGCACCTACTACCTAAGAAGCAACCACCTGCTGAATTACCAGTTTTTGGTTTAGGAGATTCGTTGATGAATCAGTGAGTGACTTTCTCTTGCATATTGTTGCAAAGATGTAATGTCGCTTTCCTGCCACGCTAGTCTTATAGTTGGTGAGGGAGTTTTACAGGGGTAAGCATGGAGTGACGAGCAGCGGCCATTCCGGGACCCCTGACCCTGGCGACCATATTGGCGACAAATCGATGATTCCAGAAAATGCGACCCTTTTCTCGATATCTCTATTAGGAAAGAAAATACGGTTGAATGTACGAGAAAACTCCATGTGATGTCACGGCCTGTAGGGGAGAGTGGGCCGATCTTGTATCAGGGAGGAGAGTGTGTTGATCGACTGGAACCTCTTTGGAGTTTCGTGTACAGTGCGAGTTGGGAAGCAGGTGAGCTGAGCGCTATTGAAAGTGCTGTTATTGTTACTATTAGTGAATTACTGATTGTTTGTGTTGCTAAATCTGAAAGTGCTGAACTCTTATTACCTGTGAATTGCTATCTGCTTACGTTGCTAATCTGTGCAAGAACTATTGTTTCCTGTACCTGTGCTACCTGTTTTCCAGCATATTTGTGAATAAACCTTCAATCTCCATTATCCTGTGTGTTGGACTGTTTACACCATACACCCACAGATAGATTATTGTAACAATATACATACATTTTACCTCAATCCATTGAAAAAGCATAAACGGCGTTTTACTTTATTTTCTACTTTTAAGTTCACTAATAAAAGCGTCTTAAAATTTTTCAGGTATACTTGCGTTTTTCCATAGTGGTCTAATGGTGTGTCGGGAAAAGAAAAAATTAACGCTTTTTGCGCTAAAGTTAAGCGCTTATAGCTCCGCAACCAAATAACATAGAGAGTTGGCTTTAGTTTCATTTAACAAAGAAAGGTGGGCATTGAAGATTGCAATAAGAATTTTAGAATTTGGAATAACGGTTTAGTCACAGTCGAGTTGCGAAGTTGGTGAAAATCACGAAGAATTTTACATAGATAGAGTCACCTAGTCACACTAGACTAATAGTCGCTATAGAGTTAATAGTCACATAGAGCTACTTTAGTCACAGAAAGTCACAGTTGAGTAAGGTAAGTAAGTATACGCCCCTCAATCCCAGCGGCCATTTCGCAGAGACAGCCTCCCGTCTATTTTTTTATATTTTTATAGCAATACTCTTTCTGTTCACAATTTCATTTCTATGCCCCTTTCAGAAGGAAAACCCTCTCCAAAACTAGTAAATAAAGGTATCCTGCGCTTTAGGCCAGCAGTGATAATATTTGAGATCCAGGAGGCCATTGCGGTAAATCAGACGGCAAGCGCCTTCTCCGCGTAACGGTTATTTAAGGGGAAATTTTCTCGGAATGTGCCCCGCTCTGCTGCTTTCCCAAGAAATCGTGTCAACGGAGATTTGGCGACATAGTTTCCCCTTAAAATCCCGCCAACCATGACAAAATACTTCGCAAGTTGTTTCGCGAATGGGAGTGGAAAATATGATTCAGCGTCGGTCGCTTAGACGGCCCGACTGGGAAGTAAACAATCTCGGTTTTTAGGGATTAGAAAGACCAGGATGAAAATGAGCTAAGAAAATGAAAGCGTAGCTTAGGAAAAGTAAAAGAAATGTTAACAACAAATGAGCTAAACAATGCATTTTAGAAAGGGGTCACTTAAATAGTGGAATATTTTTTGCAGATATTCAGCAGAGCCTGCTTTTATTTATATTCAGCATAACTTCTATTTCAAGCTGATAATTTATTTGGTTCGTGTTGGGAGCGGTTCAAATAAAAGACATACGAAAGACACACTTTCTTTACTGAAAGTCATAACTAAATAAGTAGGAAGTTAAGTAGGACGACTTGTCTACTAAGAAATAATATTCTACCACTAGCTGACTGATACATCTAGGGATGGCGGTTATTGCAAAAAATGGTTTCATTCACCTCCGTTTCAACCTGGCGTTTGAAACCGCTCAAAATAACAGGTTTTTGAAAAAAAAAACGATCGATTGTTTTTTTTTTCAAAAAGGAACGTTTGTGGACAGAATTTTTTAGTAATAATTTAGTAATATTTTAGTACTATACAATAAGTAAGTATTAATACAATAATTAATTAATGTAATAAGTAATGATTATAAATAAGTAATTAATAAATATGCAATAATGATAAATGAGTAATTATTGCAATAAGTAAGTATTATAGATAATTTTTTATTAACATTGTTTTCACAAGAAGCTAATTTATTGGCCAATATTTATCATCCAATCTGCTCATAAAGATTCTTTCAGCAACGAGTTGATCCGTGAGTCGACACCTCTCATCGGAAACAACATCATTCAACGTAGATACTAATCTTTCGAACGCCACAGAACTTCCGACTAAAGATAAATTTATTTTGGCTACAAAAAACAGACGCCGTTTGCAGACAAAATTTCTTATTAGTATTGATTTTGCAGGATATCAATCCATTGGCCAATATTTATCTGTTCATAAAGAATCTTTCAGTAATCCGCCAAACAACAGACACCTCGAGGAAGCGATTGTCGGTGATTGGCCTAAGATGATGAAATTCAAAGATTTATAAATTGGTAAATTTTAGACTAGTCGAAACTAAAATCGAGCCTATCTTCCGACCCGGTTTTTGGATTTCAAAAAATAACCGGTTTAAATCGGCGCAAAAAAATAACCGGAAAAAACAGGTTAATTGAAACAGAAAAAAAAAACGGTTTTCGGTTTAAACCGGTAGGTTTTTCCCATCTCTAGATACATGACTTGACTGGACATCAGAGCAAAGAGTACAGCATCCGTCTACAGAGAAAATCAAGCAGAGCTTATATATTTGCTGTGACGTAAAATACGTCATAGTCAGCTAACGTAGGAATTCGGAATACTTAATTGTTGCTAACAGTTGATAAATTCATTCATTACTACGTTCAAAAAGTTCTGGAACTTATTTTATTGCGGAAGAATGAGTACAGACAGAACTTGTTTATTTAGTATGTCCGTCGAAATAAGTAACTACACTGTGCAACGATGCATTTTTGCCATCGTTCATTCTCCATTTGCTGCATCCTTCCGTGCCTTCGTCGCAGCACTTTTATTTGCCTCTTAAGTAAATTCTTCATCGGAGAAAAAAGTCACATGGTGCGAGATCAGGGGAATAAGTTGGTTGTGGAAGTATAGGATTCTGATGTTTTGACAGGTAATTTGACACCAGGAGGGACTTGCAAATCGGCGCATTACCGAGATGGAGCACCCATGACTTGGCCTTCCACAGATCTGATCACTTGCGTCTCACCGAATCATGCAGTTGTTTAACCCTTTGAGGACGATTGTCGCGCGGGCGTGCTATGGCACATTCTCTCTCGACTGTCACAAATACGTGCCGGCTCTTGTGGCTTTTAGCTACCGACTGTCACGTCGGCGTGACAACCAGCTTTAGTGCAATTAAGTTTAACTAGAAAAAGTGCGCCGGCCCTGAGGAGCCACGCGCGTTGGGAAACGTCGGCCAGATGGAGCCGCACGTTTTACGTGCGGCCGTTCTCACAAGGTTAAAGTATTCATCTTTAATGACTGTACGACAGTGCAGGAGGAATTTCTTGTGTATAATTCGCTGACAATCGAAGAAAACACGTCGTTTTTTCCCTTAAAGGAAAGTTTTGAATGTCTGTAAGCACGAGCTGCACGCATACGCTGTACGTATTTGAACCAGATGAAACCGGTTTTGACTTAGCTGTTAAAAACAAAATCTTAAATGCGTGAGACGCTGACAGAAATGCTCTTAGCAAGTTTAAGTTTCAATCACATTTATAATATACAGTGGAGTCTCCCTATAACGAAATCGCCTGGTCCCAATAGAAAAATTCGTTATAGCCCTTTAAGACCGAACCCGTACGATCGTGCGGGTTAGGCTTTAGCTTATATTTCTGTTCCTGGTTAGTTATATGCAATAAATGCAAGACAAAATTATTTTTCTTGTTTCTAGAATTTCTATAGATCTATTTTTCTCATTGGATGGCAGATATCGTCCATTTTTGAGTTGTAGTCGGCATTTAAACAATTCGTTAAAAAATACGTCCGGTCTTAAAGGGATAGAGAAAATTTCGTTATACGGAGATTAGAGATTTTTGCAGTTATTTAAGTAAATGTTCCAAACATTTCAATGGGTGCGATAAGTTCAAATGTATTTAATTATGATTTTCAATTAAAAATGAAGTAATATATATTATAAATTTGTTAAAATTATACTAATTTTTATTGTATAAATAAAATGCTCAAAAGTTAAGACAATTCACCAATTTAGGGAATAATATGTACCAGTATGTACTTACGTTTATTTCACTTGAAAAATTCCGTTATTTTACATTGCTTTGCATTTCGTGATGTAAAATTTTTCACATTTTAAGAGAGAGTGGTTCCAGAAGCAGGCACGTGTGAGCGAATTGGTTGCACAGAAATTATCAACTTTCTTCAAAAATGACAAAAATCGAAAAGATAAACCTCTGAAAAAATTCGTTATAAGGAGACAACCACTTC
The DNA here is from genome assembly GCA_013235015.1 of Araneus ventricosus. NCBI lineage: Eukaryota > Metazoa > Arthropoda > Arachnida > Araneae > Araneidae > Araneus > Araneus ventricosus. The sequence continues at coordinate 34,634 of BGPR01010025.1, forward strand.
GTTATATGGAGAATATTTTGAATGTTATTTAACATTCCGATTAAAAAATTCGTTATAGGGAGAAATTCGCTGTAGAGAGACTTCGTTGTAGGGAGACTCTACTGTATCTTAATTTTTAATATATGTTTAAAATTTTTTTCATATATTATTCATTGAGGCTTGCTTTCCTCATATTATTGTTTTCGGCGTGTCACGCTTTAACAATTTTGTTTTGATTTCTATGGTTCATTTATAAAAATATTTTCTACTCTTTAATACCTTAATAAATGTGTGTTTTTAATTTTTTTCTTTATTATTATTATTACAGGTACCAATTATTATTATTATATACTAGCTGATACAACCGGCGTTGCTCCGGATTAAAGCATTTTCATGTCTAATATTTTTAATGTAAAAACTAGTATTATAAAAATATTATTAGATTATTACAAAATCACTTTACGATCTGAAACGTTTTTTTTTCAATTAAAATGAAAATATCAATTGAACCAGTAGACGATAGTTAATTTTCTTTATAAATTATTAATTATTTGTTATATAGATACTTAAAATTTTCTTAACAAATACTGACGTATAAGAAAGGTTTTAATGAATATTTTGAAACAATTAATTAAATAGTTAATTTTTCATTAATTGAAAGCATGAAAATAAACCAAATCAATAGTTGTTCGTAATATAAATTGTCTATCGTCGTTGTGAATAGTCTACTTTTAAATTTTCTTTTAGTGTTCTTCCAGAATTCTTGCTAATGTATTATGGCAGCAGTTCTTCGTATTATTTTTGTTCTTCAACAATAAAATATATTGGTGCAAATTGTGTATAAAATTAACTTTGAAACATTTTTAAAAAGCGAGAAACAAATTGTACGGAATTGAAATTTGTGTCACTAATGTAATGTATTGCAGGATGTATCAACAGACTTTTTATATAAAAAAAGACACTTTTATTTTAACATAATTTTCACCTAAAAATCCGTTCATTCGCTGGAACTATATACCTCAGTCGTTACATTTCAGTCTCTTTCTACAATTCAATATTTTGAATCTTAAAAACTAACATCTTTTATTCTGCGTTGCTAAGAAACGCTCGTAAGACAAATATCGTATTGCCACATTACATTTTAGAAAGAAAACTTTAGAAATAACTAAATAATTTTGTAACGAATATTACACTAATAAGCTAATTTTATGAAATTCAATAACGTGTAAAATTAGTTTCGCCGAATTTTTAAAAAATTTTTATAAACTGAAATTTTAACTAACTTTTGAGCTTGAAAAGTTTACATTGATCTTCTTCTTGCCTTAACTAATAAGTGCGCAAAGTTTGGTTGGAATCGGTTCAGTGGTTTAAGAGGAGATGTGGAACACACACACACACACATACATAGTCAAAATGTCTTTTATTTATATAAAGATCTCGCCGTCGTTTCTAAACAAATACAAATTCATAAAATTATATCAAAGTAACACAAAATGCGAAGTACTTCCTTGAAAGTCTTGATAAAACCAAAATTTGCCAAAACTTGATAAACCTAAGTCTTGAAAATTAAATATTTTTCAAATGTAAATTTATAATTTTTTTTAGTTTGAGGTATAATATTTAAGCCAACTCCACACTTAGGCAGACTACTGGGCGTTTCAATAATGAAATTGTAAAAATATACTGCATCAGCCATTGAATAATAAATTTTTAAAAAATTATTAAAATTAAAGAAAAGAATTGCACGAAAATAATAAATAGATAAAGAAACGTTTACAAAATAAACAGAAATATCAGAAAAATAAAGGCAGAGTAGTTCAAAGTCTCACCGTTGCCTAGCAACGGAGAATCTATAAACTTCATTCAAAATCGTCTGCGTCAAAACAATCATTGAATTAATTAAATTTTGAAAAATTAATAAAAATTGAAGGAAAAATTGCACAAAATTGAAATTGGTATCATTAGAAAGGTAAAGTTTGAACTTTAAGATGGTATAAAAATATTTTTTGTCGGACTATTTGCTCAGAAGTTACGGCGGAAAAACAGTTTCGGTTAATTTCTAATTAACTGACTGTTTAATTAACTTTTGGACTTTAAAAAGCTCATAAGTGTCTTCCCCTTGTCTTAAATAATAAGTGTGCAAAATTTGGTTGAAAACAGACCATTGGTTTAGGAGGAGATGTGGAACATAACCACATACATAGCCACATACATAGCTACAATGACTTTTATTTATATTAAGATTGTCCATTCTAATTGTATCCAAATAGCTAATTTCTAAACCCTTAGAGATAAGCATGTACTTTTAATTGGAAAAATGCTCTAAATGACGTAAAGAATTACATTTTATGCTGTCTGAGTCAATTGTTGAGTACTGCTGAAAAATTTACGAAATCTAAATTTTTAGGCAGTTCCCCGGTTCTACTATTCATATTTAGTAAAATATTTTTGTCACACTAGCATATAAAACAAAAGAAAAGTTCCACTCTTCTGCGACTAAACCTGACCGAATTATGAAGCTTTGAAAATCACTATTTTAGACGATTTTAGTCAATTTCAATGGCCGCCTCGAGAAAGACCCGCCAATTAACGGTCGCCTCGGAAATCAGTGGCCATTGGTCGGTCTACTATAATGAAATTCAAATGTCAATAACGCGATCAACTTTATTCGCAGAAATGTGGAACTTTTTTTGTTTAAAATGTTAGTGTGTCAAGAAAAAAAATTCTACAGAACAATATTCATATCCGATTCCTTAACACATTCATCGCTGCTGACGAGATATCTCGTCCTTCAAGAATCTGAACTGCTCACTAGAATTTGACTAGCATAACAGATTTATTAAGTTAAACATGTTAATAGAAGTCCGCAGAATAAGTTCAGCTCTTTCTTTTTTGATTTATAAATTGTCTAGAGCGAGCACGGTTACTTTTTGTCTTTCTTGGAGCTTGCATCTAATTCGTCCATAGCGGTGAATGTGTTAAAGCACTAAACAGAAGTAAAAACACAATAATTACTAAAAATTCTGAAACGTAGTAGAGAGATGCATCACAAAGAAGCAAAAGAGAAATGTCTTACTATTCGAAGACCATGTAGAGCATGCCGTCAGAGCTGTACGTCTCCAGGAGCTCTACTATGTGAGGATGCTTTAAAACATGGCAGATGGTCGCTTCCCGCTTCAAATCTGCAAGAAAGAAGGAAAAGTAAAGTTAGTAAGTTTCATAGGCATTAGGAGAGAGTTGACGAATTTGAACCAGCATCGTGATTTCATCCAAAGAGATCGAGAACAGCTTTCAGTTCGATTTGCTATGGCATCACAAATGCGACGACAGGAAAGCCA
>BGPR01010025.1:43774-54526 GCA_013235015.1 Araneus ventricosus
ATATATATAAAAGATCTGAAACTACTTTCCCAGAAAAGTCGATCCATTTCTTCACCAGTTAAGCAAACACATCTTTAGAATGTGAAATCAGCATAAACGCAATTTTGAAGGGAAAAAAACTGACTCATGTGGTTTCTACAATGAGTCAATTGCACATTACATTATATGTATAGAAGATCTGAAACTACTTTCCGAGAAAAGTCGATCCATTTGATCTAGTAAAACCCAAAATGTGGAGGAACCGAAAATGCATTTTATAGATTTCTATGATTCTTCCGGGAAACCAACTACAATAAAGGGAGGCGGTGAAAATTATACCATTCTTTTTCTCCTCCCTCCCCTTTGACACATTTTTGTCCGAATGTCTGTCTTCCTGTTGGACAAAAGAAACTTTTCTTACAAGTGCGAAAATCCAGTCACGAATGCTGCTGACTCGAAGAACCGTCTACATTAATCTGATCTCCGAGGGGTTTCCTAGGGAGGGAACGGCACACTTGACCGAAAGCATCTGATGGGGAAAAAATGTATATAAAAAATATTCCACAAGGCAAAAAGAAATTTAAAGTGCTTTCCTTTTTTCCCTTTTCTTGGGAAAGAGATAGCTCTTTCTTCAGTGTAGTCACATAGCTGGATGCAACCGACAATGTACGTGAGGTCTTAAGTCATGTCGGACTGGAGAGATGTTCTACTGGTATATACTAATCAGTTCAAAATGTTCCAGAACTTATATTACTACGAAAGAGCGAATACAGATAGATCTTGTTTATCTGGTGTTTCCTTCGAAGCAACTATGTATTTTTGCCATTGTTCCTACAAGGATATAAATGTGGATTAGAAGCCTCCTTTTACCACCTACTCCAGCGCCTTCGTCACTGCACTGCTTCGGAACTTGAGAAGCATTGCCCCTAAGCAAAACCTTCATCCGAGGAAAAAGTCACATGGTGCTAGATCAAGGGAATAAGTTGGTTGTGAAAGTACGGGAGTGTGATGTTTCGACACGTAACTTGATACCATAAGGGGCCTGTAAGCCGGTAAACACGTCCGAATTGTATGTGACAAATCATTAGCGGCAAATGTCGGAGAAGCAGTTAGCGGCTTGAAGTACACTGATAGTAGTTGAGCATTGCACACATACCTCCTGTCGAGCTGCGATGTCAGACAAGTCATTAGCGATACTTTTGCTCATCATTTTCTCCAGAGGTCGCAGAAAAATTGAAACAAAGTCGAAGGTATGAGTGTAGTACTCAATCGTTATCAATGTATTTCAAGCCGCTAATCACTTCTGTGACAATTTGTGTCGCTAATGATTTGTCCCACGCAAATCGCATGCGTACACAAGGCCTTACTGTGATGACCCATGACTTGGCCTTCCCCACGACGGGAGGGTTTGATTGCTTGTAATCAAGTGTAACGAGCATGCGCTGTATGTATTTGAACTTGACGAAGCCTGTTCAGACTAGTCGGTGGCATGATACTCTTCGCTTGTTCCACGAGAAATGGCATATTTCATCCACATTTGGAAAATATTGAAATAGTTACGGAATTTTTTGTGCGTAGTAGAATAAAAATAAAACAACATTCGAAGATAGAAAAATTTGTTTTTCAAAAACGAAAGTGTGAAAAACAGATAAAAACAAAAACTTAAAAAAGAAAATTACTCTAACATGATGAATGAGTGAATACAAGTTATCGTTACCTTACGTTAAACTGGAATAAGAGATTGAATTACAGAAAGAATGACAATCACACAAGAGATAGTTTTTTTAGCAGTATGCTCACATATGCAACCGACCTTGTGCATGCTGTCTATTGGGGTGTTAAATGGGAGTGGCACTGTTCGTTTCAGAAACCGCGTCGTTTACACTTTACTTTCTGGTATACGAAGTATACAAAGTGAAAATATTGTAATCGTCAAAAAATTTGAAGTCAAGATTTTGACGAATCTCCACGCTTTAGACCTCCCCGAGTCCGCAAAACACAATTTTACAATTATGTCTGTCTGTCTGTTTGTGAACACGATAACTCGCAAACTATTACAGCTACTCGGATGAAATTTGGTATGTGGTCTTTACACATACTTTGTAGGTTTCTATCAAATTTTGGACAAACTCCGTCCACGGGAAGTCTGACTGTCTGTCTGTGTTAATGTGAACGCGATAACTCACAAACTTAAATAGCTAGGAGGATAAAATTTGGTACACATTTTTATCATCAGAAATGTAGGTCCGTATCAAATTTTGGACCAAATCCGTCAAAGGGTTTACTGTCTCTCTGTATAATCGCATACTTTTGAACACAATAACTTCTTTAAAAAATTACTTTGACAAATGAAATTTGATATCTGGCCTTCTTACCTTAATGGTAGGTTTGTGTCCAATTTTTGAGTCAATCGGTTAAAAAAAAGACGTTCAAATTGCAAATTTCGTTCTCTTTATCTTACACCCAGCCCTATTGGTAATCACGCCGGCTTCTAATTCCACTCCAGCGTTGAACGACTTTCGGAAATCATAGTATGACGTTTCCCTTATTTTTTTTCCACTGCGAAAGGGGCTCTAGTTCGTTTTACTGACTTTTACCTTATTTTTTCTCTATGAGTTAGGAGTATACGAGAAAGTTTAGGGGAGACCACTCCCGCTAATCAGCTGTTCTTTTCCGATGTTGATATTCGTTTTCTTTTCTGAATGGAACGATTTTGTTTTAATTTGAAAATTGTGCAATGCTTCTATATATTGCTTTAAAATTAATTCACTGTTAACCCTTTTAAGTTCACTACATGTTTCGTTTCCAAAATTACTAAATTTATTTCTCAAATGAGTATTAGACATGGAGCTTATTATAAATTTGTAAAGCATTTTTTATTTTCAAGAAATTTGCGGTTTCACAGTGAAACCAATGAACGATAACGGGCTATTTTCCCTCCGAATAAGTTATCATCGAAATGCAATTTAAATTATGTATTGAATCTATAAGTATACGTGAGTGTTAAGGATATTCAACCTTCATAAAATTCAATATTATTTTCCTAGATTAAATTTTATAAAACTTCAATTTGTGCATCATTTTGTTTCTCTTAGAGATCAAAAGCAATTTAGCTCTTGCAATGCCGATATACTTGTGAATACTAACAGTATTGAACTGGAATTTTTTATATAAGTTGGCCTATATATCTGGTTCTTAAGTTGTGAAAGAAAATTACGCTACGTTTAGCCCATGCGCTGTAAAAAAAAATGCTCAGTATGTGGTTTCACTTCGAAATCTATGAACGCGAAAGGATTAATCGGATATCATAGTTTTATTTGAACAAAAATATTTTTAGGGGATTGTAATAAATGAGAAAAAATGTTTCCAAGTAAATTTTTGTGCCAAATAAGAGTCATGTGAAAAAAATAGTTTCCAAATATACAATAATCCATTCTAAAATTCTACACCAAGCCAATATCTCAAGTTCCCTTTTACCTCCAAGTGTGTATTTACGTCTTTAAACTTTTAAGCTCCTGGTGTATTTTTAGAAGATTCGGTGCTTGCGTGTTTTGACTTTTTAACCCTTGCCTTTTGGAAATGGTCTTTTAATTTAAAAAAAAATACGCCTTTTAGAATTATAGTGTGTTTTAATGCTTTTGTGATTATGTGTTTTCGTTTTTAATTATATATGCGTTTGAAAAATTTTTATGATTTTTGTGTATTCTCTGTGTTCAACTTTTTATTTTCTAGCGGAATTTTTTTTATTTATTCGTTGTGTCTTTTGTTCTTTGTGTGTTTTTTTATTTATAGCACTCCGTAAATGGAGTTTTCTCTGTAATGTGCTTTTCTTTAAATAAATAAATGCTAACAGGAAGTCTTCGTCCAATGTAACTTTTCTTCAGACCCGCAGATCCAAAACCACTTTCCCATAAAAGTCGATACGAAACTTTAAAGCAATATCCAGAAAGCAGAAAACTCGAAAACACACTTTACAGATTTCCATGATCCCTCCGAGAATTCAAAAGCATCCCCCGATGAAGAAAGGCGGGGGCTGTCATAGCAATTTCTTCTCCGCACTCTCCTTTTAGATCTGTCGGAATATCTGTTTTTCTCTCGGACAATGGGGACTCTTCCGACAAGTGCGAAAATCCTTGCACGAACGCCGCTGACTGGGCAAAACGTCTGCATTAATCTGACCTCCGAGGGATGCACCGGGGAGGGAAGGGGCGGTCACTTGACCGGTGGGCAGATCGGATGGAAGGAGATTTATACAAAGAAAATCCCACCTCGGCAAAAGAAATTTAAAGGATTTTCTTTTTCTCTTTCCTTGGAAAACGATAGACTTTTCTGTAGTGTATAGGGCCGGATTACTGAACAGGCCATGTAGGCAACTGCCTATGGGCCCCGTAACTTTCAGGGGCTCCGTGATTATTATTATTTTTAAATTATTTTCAGGGCTTTCATTTGATTTACTGTGCTCGGACTTAATGAAATTAAAATGAAATATCTTTTATACTTCAGATCTTTATTCTTGGGATTTATTTTTTTCATGTTTTCAAATTCATTAGCAGATCAGTGTGTCGCAAGTCAACAGTCCTGACAAATATTGTATAAGAAATTGTGTTAAAAAAGTTTTGTGATTTTTTAACCATTCTATTTAAAATTACTTTTAAATTTTAACCTTTTATACTCGAGATACTAAAACCATTTTTTTTAGGATTATGCGCAAGGAAAAAAATGACAGAAGGCTGTCTTTTTCAAAAAGCCGCTGATGTTAAAGGCGTAAAGATGTAGGCTACTTTACTCGCACAACTATTTTGTTTCTATATATACAGTTCAGTAGTCGCTGAAGTACAATTCCCATTTTCATTTTTTTTGTAATTTCTGTTGTTACCCTTTATCTCTAAAATAAGACATTAGTTATGTTTTTAACATATGTAGTTACCAAGACATAGATGATCGCGTCACCAATTCATGCGTATTTTTGCCAACTGTGCGACTCAGTAGTCTATGAACTACAATTTCGATTTTCATTTTTTTGTAACTTCTGTCGTTGCCCTTTATCTCTAAAACAAGACATTAGTTATGTTTTTCACATGTGTAGTTACCGAGACATAGAGGAGCGCGTCACCAATTCATGCCTATTTTTGCCCAACTTTGCGACTCGGTAGTCGCTGAATTACAATTTCGATTTTCAAATATTTTTGTAATTTCTGTTGTTATCCTTTATCTCTAAAATAAAACATTAGTTATGTTTTTTACATGTGTAGTTACCGAGACATAGAGGATCGCGTCACCAATTCATGCGTATTTTTTGCCCAAATTTGCGACTCAGTAGTCGCTGACCGTGCGGGTGCTGCTAGTTACATACGTATATTCAGTAAAACCCCGATTAACCGAGCTCGTGTTAACCGAAACCCGGGTTATCCGAAATCGCAAATCCAAAAAAAAGGCATACTGTAGTGCGCGGAAATAATTGCGAAGGCGAGACTTTTTCGCAATGATATCCCCATTTTTTTCATTTAAGCCTCCCCAAAAACGTCAGTGATTAATTAGATTGATAAAATTAAAATTAATTGGTATTAACAATGCTAATTACGATTGTGTTTATGCCTATCAGGCCCGAACTCGCCGGTGCGAATACTGGGCCCGACGAAGGGTTAACTTAATAAACAACATAAACGTAGCCTACAAATTAGTTTTTCACTCAAAACATTTCAGAATTACATGCTGTAATTCGATATAAAAGAGTAATAGATGTCCATGGCTTAACCGAAACAAGTAATATATATAAAAAAAAATTAAAGTCAATTCCTACTTAGGTAAGCGACCTACACGCTTCGTCACTGACGGTATTTATTCCTAAATTTATATCCTGCTAAATATCTTATATATATAGGGAGAGTGTGAACTAATAGTAGGAATTGAAAAACTTCATAAAGACTTTTTTAACATGTCCAATAGAGAGAATAATGAAAGTAATCAGCATTACCCTCTGACAAAAATACATGAAAAAATGACGCCTTCGTGAACATACCAGAAAACAAAAGATATTAGGTCTAGAAGCTGGTAAACCTAGCTCCATCTATTGAGAAAAATTCGAACCAAACGACTCAAGGCGACATATGCTTTCTCCCATATAGAACTGAAATTAATTAATTAAATTTAATTAATGAATTAATATTTGAAAAAACTGTATTAACATCAAGTGTCATCCACTACAAGTTTTAAAAAATGTATTTGAACTTGAGTGGATGAATAAAAAGTATTTTATTAACGATTGAAAATTTGAACAAGATATATAAATATATATAGGGATAGTGTGAACTAATAGTAGGAATTGAAATGAAAAAACTTCAGAAAGTCTTTTTTAACGTATCAAATAGAGAGAATAAAGAAAGTAATCAACATTACCCTCTGACAAAAATACATGAAAAAATGACGCCTTCGTGAACATACCAGAAAACAAAGGATATTAGGTCTAGAAGCTGGCAAACCTAGCTCCATCTATTGAGATTAATTCGAACCAAACGACTCGAGGCGACATATGCTTTCTCCCATATAAAACTAAAATTAATTAATTAAATTTAATTAATGAACTAATATTTGAAAAAACTGTATTAACATCAAATGTCATCCACTACAAGTTGAAAAAAATGTATTTGAACTTGAGTGGGTGAATAGAAAATATTTTATTAACGATTGAAAATTTGAACAAGATATACAGTCAAACCCCGTTATAACGAACCCTCAACGAACCGACTCAGAAGTTCGTTTTAACCGAGGTTCGCTGTATCCGTATTTGCAAAAAAAAATGCCCTAACATGCTAAGATACTACTTCTATATTAAACTTTTTAATAACATAATATTTTCATTAGTAATTAGGGACAAATAAAGTATTAAATAATTCGCTTGCCAACGTTAATCATGGTCACTGCAAAGTTCACAGAATGATAAGCAATTAAACTAAAATGGCAGAGAAAACACGTGATTGCTCCTGGGTCGTCTGACCAAAAAATCCTCCCCCTTCCTTGGTTGACACCAGGCCAGGTGTCCACAGGGGGAGGAGGGGACATAGAAACTGTAAAAAGCCTTGCCTATTGTTCCTTTGTCCCACTTATGGGGTTAGCAGCGACTCTAACAAAGGTACAATAGACGAGGAATGTGGTCTCTGAACCTGAGTATTTCATGCAAAAGGGGTAACACTTGTAGAAGTTGGGTTAACTTGAGCACAATTAGTAAAGAATGTCCCTTTAGGCAAGTGAAAAGTTTGAAGTTTTAGAAATTTTCAGTTCGCTATAACCGAGTCTCTAGCGTTTGCTGTTTGTTATAAACGTATGAAAATACATTATTAACATAGGGCTTCAGTTGGGACCATGTAAAAGGTTCGCTGTAACCGAGGGTTCGTTATATCCCGGGTTCGCTATATCGCGTTTCGACTGTATAAATATATATAGGGAGAGTGTGAACTAATAGTAGGAGTTGAAAAATCGTTATCCGAAACGGCTTTCCCTCTTTAGTCTGGTTAACCGGGGTTGTAGTGTAATTTCATTACAGTTAAGTCTTCGCATTTTCTAACCTCCGTGATCTGGATTAAACCACAGTCTCACCAAAGATCCGGATTTCTTTTCTTCCCCAGAAATTCATCGTGACATAGTATTTTATTTACTTATAAAAAATAATAAGATGACAAATGTTAGATCCATGCATTTCAGGATTATGCGCCAAAGCCGGAACTAACACGGAACTGTCTCCTCACAAGCTCAAGCGTGGATTCGAAACTAATCTCCCAGAAAAGCTGGTTTAAATTTTCAAGGGAAACCCAGAATGCAGAAAAAAATTGAAAATACATTTTATAGATTTATATGATGCCTCCAAGAATTCTAAAGTACCCCCCATAAAAGGAAGGCGGCGAAAGTCATACCAATTTTTTTTCACCGCCCACCCCTTTTAGGCATTTCTGTCAGAATATCCATCTTCCTATCTGGCGAAAGAAAGTCTTTCAACAAGTGCGAAAATCCTCGCACGAACACTGCTGACGCGGGGAACTGTCGACATTAATCTGACCTCGAGGGGTGCTCGGGGGGTGGGCGGCACACTTGGTCGGGCGGCAGATCGGATGGAAAGAGATTTATACACATAAAATCCCACCAGGGAAAAAGAAATTTAGAAGGATTTCTTTCTTTCTTTTCTTGCGAAAGAGATAGCTCTTTCTGCAGTGTGGTCACATAACTGGATGTAACCAACATACTACGTGCGGTCTATTATAATAGCAAGCAGCGAGATAAAAATGTGGGTTTTCCTCTTTCGGGAATGTTGGAATGGGTAATTTGGGACAAAGATAAATAAATGTTTAACAAATGTGTCGTGTAGCTGCAAAAGTGGCCATCTCCAAATATAAACATTTTTGAGAAAAGTGGAATTTCTGTCGCATCTAGTCGAAATGAAATTTAAAAAATAAACTGCATGGCATTCGAAGCATTTCGGCAATATGTTCTAGTATGCACACAACTAGAGATAAGATTTTAAGCCCTTCTTTTCATACTATATTTAAAAGACTGTTTTCAATGTCTTCTTTGTGAATAAATGTGTTTCTTTCCAATATATTCCGGAATGGGTTCAGGCCTTAGAGGATATTAAATTCAGACCTTAAAGTCTTTTTCCTCTACAGAAAACCTATTCTAGTTTTGAATATGCATGTATGAATGGCCTCTGATGAAGTCATCCACCGGATTCTTACTTCTCATCGTTGTCTGCTATTTATTTTGTATTTTTCACTCTTCCACAAATAAAATTCCCTTTATTAGTAGTTTTATTTATTTTCTAGTATGCAATGTATCGATGGATCTTCAAAAGTATACCTGTTATGATTCCTACCAGTCTGGATACATGACATTCCTTGCAGACACATTAACTTGACGGACGACTCGAAATAATGTGCATCGACTATACTATTTGGACCACTGTTTTTATTGTATTAAACACATATTTTATTGTTTCGTAATTTTTATAAATCAAAATTACTAATATAACAGCCCAGATCTGTCTCTCGGTAACGCTCTGAAGTCACTAACAATAAAACTCACGCCATAGCACTGCCAGACGTTAAACAGCATTATTCCATCGTTAGAGAACCGAAATTTCAGTAATTTTAAATTTAAAAGAGTAATTGTCGTTCTAATTTCAAATAATTTTATAGCTCTAAAATAGTGAAATAAAATTTTCTATCGATTGATATAAAATTTATCTCGCTATGATCAATAGTTCCCTATTTATATATAATCCTATATTTCAAATTAATTTCCGTTTTTCAATAGAAAGTAGTAAATTACGTCAGTGGTATATCATGCGCGTGATATAGTTTGGACGCCACGATGCATCTGATTATTAATTGCAATCGTGAAGATATAATTTGATAATATTTTTTGGCAACGTTTGACAAGCAGACAAGTGCTTTGTCTTGATTAGAATTTCGAAAAAGAATTCCTTTGAAATTTAAATTTTTGACTTACGTTTGACAAGCTGAGAATTGCATGGTTATTGAATTATAATAAAATTTTTAAACAACGAAAAATACTTCACACGGAATGTTGTTTACCAAAAGTTTTTTGAATAAAGAAATATGTAAATATAAAAAAAATATTTCCTGTCGTAAAACATATGTTTATTTTATTTGTTTTCAATCAATGATAAACATTTCTCTCGCATATATATCTATTTAAACACGTCAAATTTGACAGGAAATCTCTCGAATGAAGAGGCAATTTGCACCCGTCATACCATGATGGGTGATTTTCTAGTAGTATAATATGCTTGTTAAAATTATGATGGAGGGGTATAAAGAGGATCAAATGGACTTATAATCTTTGAAAAACTTGTTTTTGAAAAGTGGAGATGACCACTTTTGCAGTTACACGACGCAAATATTAATAGTGCCATTTTAAGTCATCGAATTTCTGTCAAAAGGCAGAACAAGTCATTCAAATCAATCCCGCAGAAACGAATATCATAATTTTTTCCTCAAACAAACTATGAATAAAGACGTGAAAATTTATACATTTAAAAGAATTGGCAAAACCAAAGAACGAGACCTCCAGCCGCAACCACTGGACTGATTTCGTCAATTTTCATTTCATACAAGAGCTCATGATCCCTAGATACATCGTCAATAGTCGCCCATTCCTACATTCCATTTTTGAGAGAAATCTTGAAAACATTTTTTCTCTGTGCATTCTCTATAAGGGATTATGACAGAGTTCCCCAACACCAAACACCTCACCGATTTCGCCAATTTTTATGTCGTATGATATTATCTGTGAAGGTCTATGGCTTGTGTTCACTAGCCTCCATTTCCAAGAGATATCACAAAGTAATACTTTGACCGATTTTAGTATTCTCAAGCATAGATATTGACTATTACCGTTTATCTTAGAAGCCCGAGAATACTCGTACATCGAATTATCGCTATTTTAGTCTTATAAATAAACTAAAATTAAATCATTAATTAGCTTTACAAACATTAAGTAAGATGCATAAACATCTCAAGTATTCTATGCCTTCTTAGATGAATGAAAACAACAACCCCTTTCCAAAGCAAAGGGGGTCATCTTAGTAGATAGCAAAAAACATTATTCAGTTAAGTGGTTAATATTACTGCAGAACAGCTGGTCCCCGATGGCGGCTAGTTTAAGCTTTTTTGTCAATTCTTTATCTTTCGAGGAATGACATTCAAACGAATCACCTCTTTTAATCATTTCCCAGCAACAACAACAAAAAAAAAAAAAAAAAAC
>BGPR01010026.1:7677-24238 GCA_013235015.1 Araneus ventricosus
CACCATTTACTCCTCCTATATCACTGTAACATAATATAATATTTCACCAAAACTAAAGGATACATTAATGGTTTTTAACTTGCAACTTCTTATGAAACTTAAAATATTGTTATGTAGCATAAAGCTACATAGCAATAAAATAAAGAATATTTTCTATATGGAATCGTCTTCATTGGATCTAAGTTTTTTTTCCTTGCTCAGTTTTTTCTAGAGCAGGAGCACCAAATTCATTAACCAGACGCAATTATGCAATAGCAAACCACCCATCATTTTATGGTTACCAGATAATTCTAACAAAGATAACCAATTCGGATAATCTACTATCCACCAGAATAATGTCTATCGCGATCAGAAAACATATGAGTTTGGATAATATGTTCTGTCATAAAGCCATTAAGAATCTATCCATGCTCCATATAAAGATATACATTCGTACATCTTTGTATAAAAAATGTAAGGTAGGTATATATTTAAGAAAAAAGTACCCTTGAATAGTAGATAATTTATTTATTTATTTTGCTGGCATCTTGGTCTTTTCCAAGAATTTTTTGACTTCAAATTTAGAACATCACGAAACATTTTACTGAATACCAGAGTTTCTAACTGAAAATAAAACAAAGATTTGTATGGCAGAAAAATTTTCAGACATTTATTAAGACGAGTAGCTGAAATCTATTGGAAAATGTTTTTATAAGTGATTTTCGTTTTTTCACTTTCTTGGATATGAAATATACAACTGAAAAATATTTTTTGACAAAAAATTCGATCTCTTTTGATGAATCTTCGTGTTTAGATCTTCCTATATCAGAAAAACACGTTTTGGGAAACAAGTCTGTGTCTTTCTGTCCTTCTATGCCCATTCAACTGGTAAACCTTGAGGTTACAGGCATTAGGAACATAGAGTGGCGTTTTCAACACCACAACGATCTAACCAAATGAAATTTGGTCTGTGGTTTTTATACCAGAATCATAGACTGAAATTTTTGACCAAATTGGTTACGGGAAGAGGTACCGTTCCAAAATGCATACTCGATTCTCTTCACTTTACAATGGAGCTGGACGAAAAACACGTAATGTTGTGGAAGTATACGAGAAAGTTGAGAAAAGATTACTGACCTTATTTGATTATTATATTGTTTTGAACACTGATCACATTACATCAGTAGGTGGAATTTATGTTTAATAATGCTTAATACCAAGAAATTGCTTTAAGTTTATCATTTCATTAGTGATAAAATTGATGTCGAATTGCACTTAAAATCACTGCTACACATTCCAAAAATGATTATTTTTTATTCGATTTAAACTACTGATAAACAAACTACGTCCCGCAAGCCAGATACAACCTGCTTAGAGGTTCTATCGGTCCACTGCAGATTTTGAAGTAATAGCATGATAATTTAAGATAATAACCAGATTATGAGCAATTTTTAGATATGCAGTCACACAATATCATTCATTGCATTAGCATCAAAATAAATTTTTAAATGATATTTTTTGAGTCTTTGTTGAATTTTATAATAAATTACATTGGTCAACCAAAATTATTTTTTTGCCTCTCTCCTAATAAAGTTTGCACTTTCCTAATCTAAACCATTTTACGTGAGTAAGATCACACTAGAGCAAAATAATGATTACAAGAAATTACTTACAACAAAAATTCCAGACATTAAATCTACGAAGTGGCGGTCCTTATCTAAATAAGAATAGTATCATTTTATGTCGAATATGGAAAAAGTTTAATTTTTATAATATTTGAATGGATTTCTACCGATATCCATCTATAGGAAATGAGTTAAGAACACTTTTTATGCCAAAAGACATAAGTAGACTTTATGACTTGAATAATTCTCTCGTGTTTGGGGGTTGTACAATATATAACACTCCATATCCTTTTGGAAACAAATCACGAGCTGAATTTTACGATATAAATAAATTAATAATGCCAGGAAAAGATCTTGTAAACATTTAGATAAACTTAAATCAGCAATGATAATCTTTTCAGCATTTTGACTTTCGTTACAGATATGTAAATATTTGCTTATTAAAAACAGCTAATTTATTATTCGAAGATTATGTTTCTTCACTGCTGCCGTATTCCGTTAATGAAAAATCTTCATAAAATTATCCATTATTAATATAAAGATAAATTTTTCTGTATTTAAGGTATGTGCCTACCTTCGGAGCACTTTTTTTTTAAAAAAAGGAAATTTTTATTCAACACTTATGTTTTCAGTTATAATGGTGTATAAAACTGTTAATTCAAATGCCATTTTAATGAACAAATTTTTTATTTTCCAAATTTTGACCATTTTTGGTCAAAATTTAGTAAAAATTGACGTTTATGCCAAACTTCCTATAACAAATTCTAATGCATGTATTGCCCTTTTTCTTTCAATCATATATTTGGTATACATTTACCTGTGTTATGAAGCAGAATATTTAGAGTACCTCCTAAAGTTACTGAGATATACCAAAGTTTGTGTAAGCAAAAGCTTTTTACAAAAAAACTATCACTTTTTCAAATAAAAACATCTCTAAAAGAAATAATTATGCACTTTAAGCTATATTTGAGGTTCATAACATACCTAGAGATGTATAGAACACTGTGATTAAATTTTATTTGAATATCTTAAAAACTTTTTAAGAAATGAGATTTTTCGTAATCCAAAAAAATGAAAATGGCTATTTTCCAGAAAACGCAAATGAAGATTTTAAAGTCGCACAAAAAATTATATACATATTTTAACAACTTAAAATTCACAGTATTTGTAAGTTAAGCCTTCTTTGACTTAAATTTAAATCAAAATTAATTAAAAATTAACTTTAAATTTTTTTCTTGGTAATTTTGTTTTTGGTTCGACTTGTCGCTTCGATTTCTTGATTCTCTCAATATCAATGTGTAGTTTTGTATATGTAGTCTCTATGTAGTTTTTTAAAATAATTTCTGGTTCAAGTTTGACATTAAGATGGTTAAATACTGTCATCAGCCTTATATCGCCTGAATTGAATAATTAAACTGCTATTTTACTACCTAATAACAGTGTTTGGAGTGAGCGAAATTTTCTTTAGGTAAAATATCCCGTAACTAGAGAAACAGTTGCCAGATACGCCTAGAACAATAATAAAAAAATAAATAAAACTTAATTCTATATTTAAAAAGTAAATTGTATATTCACATTGTCTAAGAGTAAAGAAATAGCTGTTTAGATGTGTTTTTTGCATTTCTATGGCTTAGTTTCGGTTTCGAAAATTTCACTTCTGGTTCATAATTTAGGCAATAACTTTGCTTTTAACTATCGAAGAAACTAAAGTAAACCATTTTTGGAATCCTAAATGTATGGGCTTTAATACAAAGTAATAAAAAAATTTCGAAAATTTTCATAAAAACGTCGATTTTAGGGTAGGCACATAATTACCTTTACGAACTTCAATCATAACTGTGTATAGCCAGTTGTGAAACCCTATGTTATCCTTATATATTGCGTATAACAAAGGTGAGTTAAGTGAGATTTTATTAAGTTTTCTAGGACATTTAAATTGAAAATTAGTAACTCAATAGCAAACGTTTACCCAAAATCTGGCAAATATTTACAAATTAAGCATTTCACTGTCTGAACCCTCCAGACTTTAAGAAAATTCTGGTCGGAAAATGATTCTTCTTAGTTTTTGACGTGAAAACGTCTTTCCGCTCGTTACAGCGATTGTCGGTCGAACTTTCTTGTGTGACAAAATACCGTCAGATTTGAATCGCTAATAACTACGTGATTAATAATGCGAAAAGAATGGTTGACCTCACAACGGATCGATCATATATGTAAAAGTTTGTCGCATAATATTTGTTTTGCCTGTGACGTCATCGTACCAGTGTAGGCGCATGCGCATGATTGTTATGAATTAGCTTTATGTAAGGATATAAATAAGTGTAGCGTGGAAACGCGTTTAGCTAGGAGGTTGATTCTGGTATCATTTTAAAGAGCTTGAGAAGTATGACTAGGATCCAAAGTGAGAAAAATAAAAATATTTATCAGAATATAAGTAAAAATCGGTATTAAATTGAAAATTTCAAACTCCGTATGTTTTTTTATTATAACATGCAGAGTTTTCTTTAGAATTGTACAAAACTTACAGAATACTTGACAATACGTATAAAAGAAACACTGTATTAAAATTTGAATATTACGGGAAATATGAGCATTTGTAGTAAATAATGTTTTACTGCTCATACGCGAAATGTAGTTCTATATACTGTCAACAGATGGCGCCATCAAAAGCTACTCTAAATAAAACATAAGAAAGGCGCAGTTCGGGTCTGCGCCCTAGATTTTTCGTGAAAACGTCGGGATAAATCTTAAAACAAGTGTTTAGTATTAATATGTAATTGAATTGTCAATCTCTTTAATACAGTATTTACACAGAATAGTATAATGGTTACAGAATATATAATTCACAAGTTTATCGCATGCAGCAAGAGTCTGTGGTAGCTTGTGGTTTATCTATTCTCTAACAATTATGCTACTCTGTGTAAATAATGTATTAAAGAGATGGATAATTAAATTACATATTAATACGAAACACTTGTTTTATGATTTTATCCCGACGTTATCACGAAAAATCTATGGAGCAGACCCGAACTGATTTTATTCTTAGATTTATTTTAGTTTTTCACATCAATAAGAGTCTCTTGTAACTTGATGGCGGTTCTCAAAGTTACTTATTAAATTGATAAAAAATATTTTAATTTATTTGATTGTTTATATATTCTTATTAAATTGAGTGCATTTTGCTTCTTACTATCCTATATTCGAAGTATACAAAGAGAAAGTATTGTAATCATCTAAAAATTTGAACTCGAGATTTCGATGAGTCTCACAATTTTAGACCTGCCTTAGTATTTTGTAATTATATGAGAAAGGCGAGGGAAGAACTTCCGCTGATTGGTGAAAACACTCGCAATTTCTATCCTTTAACTAAAACTGCCAGACTTATGGCAGAAAAATTTCCATTCGTTTCAAAATAGATAAGTATTAAAAGCAAAGACGCGAATGGACAAAATCCAAATGTGCAGTCAGTTGAACTACTTATTGGGCAATTCAGCAATTTTTAACACTAAGTAAGAGAGTCGCGTCGTCTGGCACTTAAGATTCCCTTAAATGTTCTTCGTTTTTCACATAATATGTTCTGTTTCATATTAAGCATATAAATACTTTTGAAGGATTTCAGTCCCTTTTGACTATTTTTATAATAATATAATTATAATGTCTATTATTCATTATCTATGATTAAACATGCTGATATCAATGTTTACTACAATTTTTCAACTGGATATGAAAAAAAAAATGATTTTGTATGGAAAATTTATGAAATATTTCTTGTTTTTTCCACTAAGAATCTTTCATTGTTACGTAAGATAAATCCTAATTTCTTTTTTTAGAAACCTGCAACCCGAATCCTTGTGTTCACGGAGACTGCATGAAAATTGGTGATCATTACTTTGAATGCAAGTCAGTACATTTTGTAATAACACCGCACTAAACGCACAATGTTCAATTTTTGTGATTTTATAACGTCAATACTCTTTACAGTATTAAGAAATAAATACTAATAAAGGGAATTTTTAAACGTAAAAGAGTTAAAAATATAAAAATAATAACAGACAACGATAAGAAGTAAGAATCCGGTGGATGACTTCATCATAGGCCATTCATCCATGCAGATTCAAAACTAGAATAAGTTTTCTGTAGAGGAAAAAGACTTTAAGATCTGAATTTAATATTAATTTCCCCTAAGGCCTGAACCTATTCCGGTATATATTGGAAAGAAAAACATTTACCCACGAGGAAGAAATTAAAAACAGTCTTTTACACAAAGTATGAAAAGAAGGGCTCAAAATCTTACCTTTTATAAAAGCTGTGGAGTGGAACAAAAGTTAAACACACTAATTAAATTGCTTCTTTTTTTGTCTTTTTAGATATTCAATCCTCTTTATATGAGTTTTATTTTAAGTTTCAAGTTCTGATTTATTCAAGAAATTTTTAGATTCTGTTGGTAGTTTCTCTAACCTGTAAAAGTATTAGAAAAAGTTTATATTTTGTAACTACTAAAATATGAAATTAGGAGAATCAGAAAATATTTTATTTTAATGAAATTTTTAACTAAAAATAATTTTGCTTCTTTATTGAAAATTCCAGAAAAAAGGGAAATAAGTAAAAGACGGCATAGAATTATTTTTTTTTTCATAAAATGCATTTCGAAAACTTTTATTTGCCGTTCTAAAATGTGTAAAAATGAACAAATATATATTACATAAAAGTTCCTTTCAATCTATGTGAATCATTTTTTAATTATCGATAAAAATATTTCCAGATATTTTCTCCTTGTTACAGACTAAAGAATCAAGATAATTATAGCCTGTTTTATTTAGAACTTTACACACAGTGTAAAATAAAAAAATAATTTTTACAATATTTGCAATTATAAATTTAATACTGTACATAAAATTATTATTTTTTCACTACTAATTTAATACTGTACATAAAATTTTAGATTGTATACAAAAATTCGAATTTCTTTAATAAAATAAAATATCCTTAGTCATAGCTGCCATTTCTATTTATCTGCTGTATTCCTTTTCAATGATATTTAGAAGCTAAGAATAAAATCAGAAAATTAAATGCATTGCCATTTTAAAACCATAAATGTTTTTATGATGAGCATAAAAACTTCCAGAAACTGGTTTCAAAATTTTGAATTAATGTTGATTTCGAAAGCTCAAGAATCATGTGTCAGTAATAGAAATGATTATGTAAAAAGAACTGTGTAAATACTTACGTAGAAATAGATTATTAAATTATTTTTTCACTACTATACTAAATGACGCGAAATTAAACAAATACATAAGTTTTACTTGATAATACTAAAAGTGTTCAGACGTTCAGTATATATCCTTCAAAAATTTATAAACCAAATAAAATTCAAGTTTAAAACTTGTGCATTTCAATTTGTTTGTCGTAAATAACGTTCCTTTAATTTACAAACTATTTGCTATGATAATAAGTCTTGATTAGAATTTAATCACTTTTATTTCACTTCACAAGCTTAGGGACTTTTAGTATTTGCGTAAGGCGAAGACTAAAATAGATTTTCTTGTTTCTGGAAAAATTATGGATTAAAAGAATTTAATTCAATACGATTATTACTTAAAAATTCTCCTCCAAAATCACCGACACATCATTATCTAATCTTTAGTCTTTTCAATTAGAATCTATTTTACTCATGGAAAACATGAAAAAATTGTTCGCCATGAAATTGCTTACCGCTTCGAGTAAGTAAGGAATAATTTGTAATTAATTCAAATATAGCTCTCGCAAATAATGTATGTTCTAGCTTGAGAATGTCAAAGCGGTTCTAACAGTAAAGTGCTGCAAATATGCCCATACTGAAAATCATCTATGAAGCGAAAGACTGCAGAATAATAGGAAATGTAAAGATCTACGATTTTAATGTGGGATTACGTTCCTCCTATTGGAGTCTCAGGAAAGAATTTGATCCACACGCCAAAACGCCACAAAAAAACCTTGTATGGGAGATCCTCTATATTTCGGTAACTACATATGTTAAAAACATAACTAATGTCTTATTTTAGAGGTAAAGGGTAACAACAGAAGTCACAAAAAAAATTTGAAAATCGGAATTGTAGTTCAACGACTACTGAGTCGCAAAGTTGGGCGAAAATACGCATGAATTGGTGACGTCACACGCATGAGGTGCGCGCGCACAATTGGCTGACGCTCTCGCTTGCCAAGTTTTCGCGAGCGAGATTCCGAGATTGAGTTGAAAATTTTGCTTCGAGTAACAAAGAGAATCCGAGAAATTTCGAGAAACAAAAGAGTCACGCGAGTAAAGTAGTCCTACGCCTTTAACATCAGCGGATTTGAAAAAGACAGCCTCCCGTCATTTTTTTTTTTTTATAGCGAATGCTAAGTGAATTAATTCCGCCGTTATTTCCGTTGTTATTACAACAACGTCATTCTACCATTTCTAGAGTATGGATTGTTCCTTATCAGTTTGGGATGGGTGCGAGACTGGAAAAATTTCAAGCGATTCGTTACTTGCAGTATCTGTTAGTTGAAACTAAGATTCGAAAACGTTTAAAATAATATAAAAAAATTTAAATCAGAAATCGTCTTTACGAATTATGAATACTTAGTTTTTTAAAATTTGATAAATTATTACACTTAAGTAGGGGAAAAGGACCAATGTAAAGTTAGCAGATGACATAGAATTAAATAATAAAATACTATGAAACTAAATTTTTTCGAAGCGAAAAATGAAAATTTCAGTTATAAATGCACAATCACAAAATCTAAAACATACGCTTGTTAAACATGAGTCCCAGAACAACAAAGTATGTATAAAAGGAAAATCTGATTAAATCCAATAAACATAAAATAAAGCAATAAATGCGAACTAGGAATTTTCTCTTCTTGACTGTCTCGTTTACTTCTACTGAAGAACGTAACTTATAATGCGTGATGAAAAATGATTGCGCTTATGTGTTATGCAATCGAATATTCTTGAAAGATAGTTTGTCATTTTTGCTTATCGATTTAAGATTTTTATTTTTTGAATGGAAACTTCGGGAATAATTATACGAATAAAACATTTGGATGCCATCTTCATGTTTTATATATTACTATTTAATGGTGATAATTTTATTGCTAAGCTGCTCTTTCTCCGTTTTTCATATTTCTTAAAACTTATTTTTAACTTCAGCTTCGATAACTTACGTACAAATAAATGTGTTAAATATTTTCATTAGATGGAGTGGCAACGCGCAGGTAAATAAAGAAAATAATTTAAAAGTAAATCGTATTTTCATTGAACGAACAATTAACATGCATGATGAAAATAGCTTTGTAAATATGGTATTTACTTGTGTAACTTCATAATATTGTGATGAAAATTGAGTAAGCATTTCGGAAAAATACATTTTTCCTTTTACAGATTTGGTCAAAAATTTGGTACATAAATAAAATTTTGCTGCAAGGACCATATGCAAATTTTTATCCATCATTTCATTTTTTCAGTTATCGGGTCAATAATACATGGACAGACAGGAATAATTTAAAAGTTTTTCATACTCTGTTGACGATGCAATACTTTCTCTATGTATACTTCATAGGTGAGAAAGTAAAAAAAAATAAACTTCTTGGACACAAAATTCTTCTGATATTCGTACTTTCAAAATTCCAGCAATATCAATCAAAATCATATAACTGCAAAATAATTTTGGAATAATTAAATATAATTACTCTATGATGTTAGCGCTAAAAATGAAAATATTTTTCTGCACAGAGTATGTATAAGCTGATTTTATAAATTTGTGTAAAATTGAGTATGTAGCTAATACAATGAATTTCGTTCAATTTAGTCTACTAGCTGCAGATTCTACTACGTAATTTTACAGTTTTATCTTCCTTTTAAGACATTCCAAGTAAATAAACTGATAAATTAATCAAAAATCTAAATCTATATATATTTTAAACTTTCAGGTGTTCATCTGGTTATAATGGATTACTCTGTGATTTACAAGACGAAAACTTCAAAAGTAAGTAAAATTTTCCTGCAGTTTTTTCAGTTATAGGTTTTGATAAAAAGATTTACGAAGCTGATTATTAATTTTTGAAAAATTCCAATTTCATGGATTTTTTTGAAGGTTCTTAAATCATTTTGGGAGTTCCAAATTAAAGAACCGTTTAATTACTTTCTAAGATTTATATACTTGATTATGCGGAAGATAACTATCAGAGGTATTTTCTTGCAAATCACGCAATGAATGGTTACATAAAATATCTGTTTCTCTCATGATATCGTTTGACACTTTAATTTCATAATGGTTGCTGTTTCTGTAGTTGAAATATAGAAATAATGAATGATGAATGTAAAAGACATTTTGGTATTTGAAGGTTATTGTCTGAACTGAAAATTGTTTTAAAATTAAAAAAAGTTTCCCAGCTATCATTTGCTTAATTCTGAAGTCATACATCAAAATAGGTGTTAGGCGCAGGAAGCGAGTTTGCCATTATCACTCGTTAGTCTCATAAAGTAGAGACAGGCAGCTTGAGTAACACTAGTTATGAAGAGCTGCTGGATAATAAGCTAAAAAGCGTCCTGGCTTTTGCAGTGGAATTTCTATGAGAGAGCATTTCTTTTTTTCAGAAATGACGAATTATATAAGTTAAAAGAGACATTTATTTGGACGACCACATTTAAGAACATATTTACAGATCACTACATTTCCATTTAACAGGGTTGATACTTGTCCTACATCTTATAGGTACAGTACAAGCAACAGCTTACATGACACTGAAGTCTCTCCGAGGAGAGAATGCTTAGAGGACCTACAGACCGTACCAAAATGACATAGTAGAGACAAGCATACATACTCTGCTAATAATCAGATCTACATATCAGCTGCGGGAATTCGATAGACAACGTCATACGATTCCGATTAAATAGCTGCTAATATGGATGTCAAGTGAAGTGACTAGCTCAAAGAAATGACGTAAAAATTTAAAGAAAGAATGCTTCGAATCTTAGAGTAAAGGTACGAGAGACAATTTAGAAAAGATGCAAGCTTGTAACTTAAAATGCAGAATTTCCTAACAATAGGAGATATCATATTTTATACTAGAAGACATTTTAATATGATAGTGACATATTAAACCAAATGTCTTACTATGAGAGGTAAGGTACAGTGTCAAAAAAAGACATACGCTTTAGTTATTCAGTATTATATCCAAATGTTCTGTATGCTTTAATGTCTACCGAAGATTGTGCCTCAAATGGACAACAACAAACAAATTTTTTCTCTGCAACAAACAATTTTTTCTCTGCAAAATTTTCAAATTTTTTTTCTGCAACAAACAAATGGAACATATAAGCAGACGTTACAAAGGACTTCAGTGAATAAACAACTTATATTGGATAATAATAAAGAATTTAGGCAACATTCGGTTCAATGCTTTTATTAAGAAATTAAAAGCAGTAAAGTAGGCATAAGTAGACATCTTTTTCAAGAACCTTTTATTCCATTACCTATTTGAAATTTACTGCGTCGGTTTAAAAACTGCAGCTTTCAAAATATGCACCTTATCCTAAGGCTGTTCATTTATCTAGTAGAAAAAATAAGCCGTTTTCAAAAATTAAAAAAATATAGAAAGCGATTATTTGATTAAAATAAAATGTTGTCTTATTTTTCTGCAACAATTTTTTTGTTTCTGGAGCATTTGCTAGCTGTAAATACTACTTAATAATTAATTAATTCTTTAATTCTTTTCTTAAAAATCACATTATTGAACCAAAGGCACTAGTTTAAAATGTTTTTTTTGCGACTCCTTACTCTCCATTTTAATAATTTTATTCTGGAATGTAATTAATTATTGTACCTTGCAGGAGCCAGAACTAATACTATAATTGTTGGCGCTGTGCTTGGAGGTGGTCTTTTGGTTGTTATTATACTAAGTATTGCCAGTATCTCAAGGTAAAAAACATATTAACTTGTTTCGTTGTAATATTTTAACTCATATTTATACTCTAATTTTTTTTATGTAAATTAAAATCTTCGGAATATCATTTATTGAATTTTTGATACGAAGTTGTATTATTGAAGGTATTTCGAAGTAAAAATTCTCTAATTATTTGACAAGTTTGCATTTTTTATTAAATTATCTAAATATTTAACAACTAACCGTACTTTTTGTCATGAGTTTCATAAATTTGGTTGCTTTTTTTCTTTTTTATTATCAGAATCTTTTCTCAGAATGTAAATTCTACAAAAAAAACTGTACCGCTTTTTGAACTTAAAAGGATGACCCCAAATGAAATTTATTAAAATGATTCAAGAAAATGTTCCTTTTTTCAATAGTTAGTTCTAGAGTGACCTTAATTACTCATATGCATGTCTAGTAATATCTTTGATGAACTTAAAGGGAGTTGGAACCCTAACCCTGTTACTTCCATGTACCTTTTCTCAAAGTCTGTTACAGATTCATGTTTGAAATTTTTTATAGAAGTAAAGTACATATTTCTCATTATACTAAAACGATTTTTTTTAATTCAAAAATTTATTTTTCACAAATTTTTTTGTGTCAAAACAAAAAATGTTAAATTGGCCACTTCGATATACCTTTTCTCAAAATCTGTTATAGATACAAGTTTGAAATTTTTTATAGAAGTAAAGTACACATTTCTCATTATACTGAAATGAGCTTTTGATTAATTTTTAATATTTATAAATTTACAAAATATTTAATTAGACATAGAGAAATTTTACCCTATTTTGACACAAAAAATATAAAAAATAAAATTTTAAGTTTTAAAAAAAAACTCATTTCAGTATAATGAGAAAGGTGTACTTTATTTGTATAAAAAGTTTCAAACATGTGTCTATAACAGATTTTGAGAAAAAGTACATCAAAATGGCCAATTTTATATTCTTTGTCTTGACACAAAAAAATTTGTAAAAAATAAATTTTTGAATTTTTAAAAAAAATCATTTCAATATAATGAGAACGATGTACTTTACTTGTATAAAAATTTCAAACATGAGTCTATAACAGATTTTAAGAAAAAGTACATCGAAGTAGCAGGGTTAGGGTTAACGAACTTAGGGTTCCAACTCCCTTAAAATTTCCTTAACATCTTTTTTCTATTTATCCATTTTTAACAGATAGAATTTTCATTGTGAGCCGTCTAGTGTTTCGTTCATTCAAATGGGCGAATATTAGACAATGCGTTAAGTCCAATTAATGTTTGACGTAAAGATAATGATTCTTTACAGTAGTTTTATGGAAAACTAGTTTATAGAAACATGTTTGTGGCATTTTGTTTTTAAATATTTTAAGGCAAAATTACATAAAAGGAACTGCTGTAGAATTATTTGTAATCGCGTAAGAATTATTAAATGAACTAAACTTATCAGTTAAATTTTGATGAATGAATTTTTCCAAGCCATAATAGAGACAAGAACTACTCATTTATTGTTACAAACCCTGCTGCTAAGGATTGCAACAGAATTATGAGAAAGTAAATTTCTCTAGATAACTATATTATCAAAAGATTAATGAACAAAACATTCCAAAGATTTATCTTTGTTTATTGTTGAAGGATGAGAACAATTTACAATAACGGGAAAGTTATTTAGATACATGAAACGCCCTTCATTTAGAAATTCAGTGATTTTTTTTCTTGTAATTTATCATGTATGTTTCAACTGTTAGATTAATAATTATCGGCTAATGCAATATTTTACTGTATTAATTAATTAATAAACTTTTTCACAGGTTGAAGAAGAAGAAGGAAATGCTAGAAAACTCCGATCGTATGCTTTATGGTGCAGAAATGGTAACCTCCTTTTGTTTATTTTAACAGAAAAGTTGTGACTTTTTTTCATTCATAAAGGAAAACCACTCACAAAATGAAAGAAGCGATTTTTGATATTTAAAGATTGTATACAAATAAAATAAAATAATAAATTAAATAAAACATATTTTAAAAAATTAAAAATAAAAATTATTTAAAATATAAAATAATAATTTAAATAAAAATTATTTAAAATATAAAATAATAATTTAAATAAAAATTATTTAAAAAAATTAAAAATAAAAATTATTTCAAAAAATAAAAATAAAAATTAGTTAAAAAATAAAATAATAGTTTAAATAAAAATTATTTCAAAAAGAAAATAATAGTTTAAATAAAAATTATTTCAAAAAGAAAATAATAGTTTAAATAAAAATTATTTCAAAAAATAAATAATGCCTTCACTAATCGTTTCTTTTGAATGTCATTTTTTTTTCTGTTTCCAGATTTATTTATTTAGTACACCGAGACCTACTTCTAATAACAAAAATGCAACCTGTATCATAGCAATAAGGTTCATCATACTCAAAAGATTATTTTGTGGTGAATATATATTGGAATGATTTCCTCGAAAGTGCGCGGTTTAATTAAAAAATGATACCTATTAATTAGATATTTTAAATTAATGATATTCTTCTATATTCTATGTTAATTAGGACTGAAAACAGATCCTTTGAATGCCTTAATACAGGGTGGCTTGTAAGCTCCTAAGCTAATTTTTTACTTTATTTGGATACGCGTAAGTGTTTTACGTATAAGTAGGGTGTTCTTTACTTTTTATATTGATTAAAATGGCAATACATGTCCAAAATAGGATGTGCCATCTAAGTTGGAGGGTAAATAAATTCCTTAGCATTCCAGCGGGGCGCGCGTTTGAAAGAGATACTCGAATTGTGCATCGTATTACATATTTATATCGTTATTTTATATATTTAAGTGCAATTTTATGCATGGAATCATTGTTTACTATTAGGCTAATAAATATAGATAGCATAAATAAAAGTTGCATTTATTTTTGTAAAATAACGCGATATATATATAAGAAAAACAACAACAGAAAAAACAAAAAAATTTTGTAACATAAAAATTATACAAAATGAGAAAGCAATTTCTGCATTCGCGCTAAAGCTGCGTCAACAGAAAAGCATTATATCAAAACAAACTTATAAACACAAGACAAAAACTCAAAAACAGTCAAGACAAAATGGCAAAAATAGACAAAAACCAAAATAAAATTGAAAAATATCATAGCGAGCCGCTCGTCAGGGAGAGAAGCTCGCTCATGATATATATATATATATATATAATACTATGCATGGCATGTCGTAAAATTTGCGTAAGCGCGCCCGCTGGAAGGTTAAATCAAGAAATTTATCCGAAGGCATTTTATGCCACTTAAAGGAGTCAATTCATTTGACACCGCAGTCACAAACCTCACGAACATACTGAGAGTGTCTTCAAACATCTAATGTCACATCATCTTACGCTGAAATGTATTGCCATTTTTCTTTTTGCAATATGCGCAGTAGATTCCGAAATTAAACTGATGTGTATTACGTGAATATGAAATGATCCCATTGTTCAGTTCGTAAGCAGAGTTCTTGACTTCCATCTCTTCTGAACAGAATTTTCAACGCCTGTACGCAATTGTGGAACAAGAAAAAAGAACGTTAATCGAATTAGTAAAAAGGTTACTTTAAGTTATTGGAAGTTTATTTTCAAAATAACTCACTCCCAGCTTGTCTCTTTATTCATAGAAAATCTCACAAATATCTAATTTCAAAATTTGAGTAGAAGAAAGGGCGAAGAAATAAATTTTGATGGACTTTAAAATCATTTAGGAGTTTGGGACTGAGTCTGTGCTATAAACATATAAAATATTTCAACCCATAACTTACAGCGTATTAAACATCTTTGTCATGAGTTGTGAAATTATTCAAAATAAATATTGATCACAGCCTAGGGTGTAAACCTGCTTTGATAAATAATATATTTTTTTACATTTTAAAAAAATTGTGCCTTCTTTATAATCTCTTATATTCAAGGTTCAAATTTTTATGATTGAGACAATTTATAAAAAAATCTCAGCAATTTCTTTATTTTTTAAATAGAAAGTATCTTTGTTTTTATCGATAGAGTTTTCTTTGTACACTATTTGGTTCTTTTTACTTCTTATGGTTTAAAATGACTACGAAAGAAATATATGTTACCAATTCTTGTTTAAAAATTTGTGAATATCCATTCATAATTTTAATGTATCAGTTCATTTTTAAGAATTTGTTAGTCTCTATTCAGCTTCATAATTTTAATACTACAAATTCTTTCCAAAGTATCTGGTAGTCAGCATTCAGTTTCGTAATTTTAGTATTCTTTTTTCAGACTGAGAGAAGAGGAGGGGAAGCTGGAGCCGCCAACAATGCTTATCAAAGAGACTAAAGATAATTTTGGAACATTTTCATTTCAGTCTGCATGTAATTATATCAGAGATACGTTTTAATGACATTCAAATATCATTAATTGGAGCATCGAGGACACATGGCAAGAATTGAAGTAATCTGGCTTGTTAACTAACGTCTTTTATTTTATATACTTATCGTTGTATATTTTGTTCTGCAGACTTTCGCTACAGATCATTGGATATAAATAAGAATCTTTCATTAGGAAGCTTCTGTCACTCAAGTTCACATATATATTGTACTAAAACATGCTAACAAGATGTCTAGAATAAAGTTTAGTCCTGCTGAAAAGTTGAACGTCGTTGACTTTATTGTTACAAAGATTGTTAAAACATAAATACCGCTAAGAATATTTCGCCAACGCATGGTTAAAATGTTCGATTATTACCAAAAATATCAACAAGTAAATTTTAAGGAAAATAGTTCATTACAACTTTTGAAAATGCACTTATGATTTAATGAAGTTTTCAAAATAATAAAAATAAAAACTTTTTTAATGCGGGAATTTTTTCTGCTCTTTGCTCTTATTTAGTTACAGTGAACCACAAGAAGTCGCGGTGCTGATAAACACTTTATTGTTACAAATATTGACTTCACTTTATTGTTACAGAGATTGATTTCACTTTATTGTTCCAGAGATTGACTTCACTTTATTGTTACAGAGATTGACTTCACTTTAT
>BGPR01010026.1:29025-54521 GCA_013235015.1 Araneus ventricosus
TTGATCTACAGTTTATATTGTATACTAAATTTCAATTTGATCTACAGTTTATATTGTATACTAAATTTCAATTTGATCTACAGTTTATATTGTATACTAAATTCCAATTATAAACTAGTATCTTTTTGTGCTATCGTATTCACATGTACAAGGAGAGACATATTGTCTACCCTTTGACTGATTTGGTCCAGAATTTGTAAAAAAAGGCCTACAGTTTTGGTGCAAAGAAAACATACTGAAATTCACTTCTTTAATTTGATATGTTTCTGACTTAACACACACGAATAGATAGACTAACAGTTAACCCTTTCACGGATATGGTCAAACATTTTGCATAGATCTGCGATTCTAGTAATAAAACTATAGGGGAAAGTGGGGTAAAACCGGGTGGCTAAGGTTCGAAGGCCTGTTGGAGCTAAATTATTCGACAGAGAGCTCTCAAATTTTATTAAAATATTCATTGTTTATCGGAGTACAATATATATTTCCAGGAAAGTCATAGTTTCATTACTTATTTCATCAATGATTTTTTTTATAAAATATAGTAAAATTACCGGTTTTACCCCACTAGTGGGCTAAAACCGGGTTCACATGTTAACGGTATGGGAAATTAGGAAAACTCGATTTTCAGTGAAGAAGTTGCAATCATTTTTATTTTATATGACAATTTAAGAAGACTAGTTACAAAATTCACATGTAAAGCAGTTGTCTTCTTCCTCCGCGCCAGTGCAGCTTTCCTGAGCACAGCTAAGACAGTTTTTACATAGGATTAACCCTTATTCTTTATTTAAACTAGAAGTACACCATTAAGATATAAGCAATCAACGTCTGATATGTTTTTATTGTCTTCATAGGAAGAATCGTCAATACTGACTGTCCCAGCCTTATGCCACTTGGAGTATCCTGTTTTACCCCTAGTGAAGAGGTTATAGAAAACGCGAAATAGAACCGAGCAATTAATGGAGTAAATATTTATTGTTTGATAGGGTATAAATCATTAGAAAACATATAATAAGCTAGACTAAATATAGTTTTTATAACTCTAATGTTAAGTAAGAATAGTTTAAATGCAAACGAACATTAGAGAGCTGACGTCTTAAAACAAATAAACCTTCACAGATGCAGTAAACTCAACAGCTATAACACGCCACTATGACTGTTCCTGTTTCTTGACTAGTAGAGTGTAATTTAGTATCCATTTGCTAGATAGGAAAAATAAGAGCGTCAGAATCAAGGGTACTCGGTTTTACCCCACTTTCCCCCTAACGCCAAATTTTATCTTTGAATCTCGTTGCGTTTTTGATCTATCATAGTCACATGCACAAAGACTGACAGGTTTCCTTTTAACGGATTTCTCCCAAAATTTGATACACATCTACAAATTTGGTGTAAAGACTACGTATCAAATTTCATTCGTTTAGCTCTTTCGGATTTTGAGTAAGTTCGCAGACAGACATAACACCATTTCATGCCCCTGTTCCTAGAATCCTTGTGATCGGTTTTAGCGATCATGAAGTGGAAGTAAACCAGACTCGGCACAGGAAATTCACAGGCATCCTACTCCAGAAAGGAAAAGAACGCACACCGACCCCTGCCTACCCGAAAGGGTGTGACACCTTTAGCGGGACGGTGGGGAATAATAATAATAAAAAAGAGACTCCAGTCAGCACGAAATGGACAGCCCCCAGTCTCCAAGGACAAGGAGAGCTGGGTGGATTTTAGAGGATCCCTTCCTGACAATTTTATTGAATCCTAAAATTAACAAAGTCTTTTTACAAAGATGTTAAATAAATACTTTTGTTTACAGTGCCAAAAGGCTCACATAAATGACATTAAGAATAAACTATTAGTTCCAAATGCAATGCAAAAAAAGAGAAAAAATAACAATAAACAACCTAAAAAGTTAACTTAAATAACTAGCTTAACTTAAAAAACTTAATTAACAAATAATAGAATTGAAAAAATTAGAAAATAAGTAAACATATAAAACAAAGAAACAAAATGCCTCGTCACAATCTTTACTGACTACTAGCTG
This sequence comes from Araneus ventricosus, assembly GCA_013235015.1. Taxonomy (NCBI): domain Eukaryota; kingdom Metazoa; phylum Arthropoda; class Arachnida; order Araneae; family Araneidae; genus Araneus; species Araneus ventricosus. The sequence goes on from BGPR01010026.1 coordinate 31,061, forward strand.
CGTAGTTCGGCGTTGCACGGGCTATCTAGAATAATGCGTCATTCGAAGCCATGAAACATAAGCAGAAGCAGTATTGCCAAATAGACACAAATATAAATCAATAAAAGTTCCATTAATCTTGATACAAAATGAATAGAAAACAAACGCAATGACATAAGCAGAAGGCTAAGTTTTTGCACACAGAAAAGATAAGATAATAAAGATTGATAACTTATATTCTCTCCTCCTTTATTTTTCTGGGACTATATTTTCAATTCAGAAGTCAAAAATTATTATGACGTAATTTCACAGTCGAACAGCGATCCCGGCGTTGCTAGGGATTGCGTCATTTCCTTACGGACAGGGTCAAGTGATGGCCGCTAGCCTCACATACATAGATAGATACATTCTTTATATCGAATTTTAATAGTGCAGATAGTATGACCCTAAAAACATACAGTCTGTAAATAAGATCCAAATCTTATAAAAAAGAGTGATTTTCTGCTTTCTTTTTAAAATCCCTAAAATAGCAATCAATCAAATATAAAATATTCCGACGTAAGGTTTAAATATATCTTCTGTTTGAGAAGTTGATTACCAATATCAGTCGAAGTTTTGGACACCAATATCTTCCATATACAATAAGAGCTTTTCTTGGCACAAACCGATAACAGATTGCCTACTGTAGTAGCCTAAACTTTCGCAAAATTTTTCTTCGTAAACTTGAGGTTGAGTGTCATAATACAAGGTATTCTTTGCATGGATTACTGATAAGGATGAGAATGGTGTGACGTGAAGTTGATGAGAACAGTTAACAAATCTGAGTTTGGAGATTACAGTGTACAAGCTGGCAATGGGATTGAATCCCTCTTTGACACAGAAGTGACAGTCCAAAATACTATGAAAAGAAACCATTAATAACACTGGGGAATAATTTTTTAAATTTTCTGTTGCATGAAATTTTTCAACTAATTTAAGATATTTTCTTTTCACTGATTTCAAATCCATTAACCATTTCCCTCTATAAGCTGAAGTTTTTATGCAATCGATAATTTATGCTGTTACATTACCAAACGTCCAGGGCTATCGACTAAGGAATTAAGCTCACTTAGTCGCTTACTCTAGTGGCTATTAGAGGTCTCCACTTTTCTAACATGTAACGCATGGTGTCAGGGAGACGGACACAGTACATTTCAGTTGCAGTTAAGATAAGTAAATGAATTATTCTCTTAATTTTTATATATTCAGTGACAGTTTTCAATTTTTTGCGACTAAGAATTCCAGTGTTTAATGGTTTTTACTCACATGAAGACGAAGACACTAAGCAAGATCATCAAAAGCACGGTGTTCCTAATATACAGCTTCTAGAAGAACTAGTTTCAACGGCTGAAGACTCCACAAATGATAATGAAAAGTCATCGATCCTTCAGCAGTTTAGTACAGCAAAACTGAATGACTTAGTACGTGATTTGACCCTCTCCTTAAAAGCAGACTGAGGTAATAGACTCCAGGCTAAGTGAAAAGAGTTTACTTGAATCCTCTACAAAAGTTACTTTTTTCCAAGAAAGAGAAGAATTGTAGTGTGTATGGAGAGGTACCAGTTGACCATTCAGTATATTTGAGAGAAGCGCATAACGTCATTTAAATGGTCATTGATTTACTAAAATATCATAAGCATAAGTGGATAATTTATGTAGACCTGAAATTATTTAACATTCTCCTTGGCCAGCAGAAAGGATTTACAAAATTTCCATGCTATATTTGCATGTGGCAGAGCTGAGATTGGGATAAATACTTTGCCCAGAAAAAGTGGCCTAACCATGAAGCTTTGGAAGCAGGCATGCAAAACATCGTGAGTGATCCAATTGTCAACTGAGAGATGATCGTTATTATTCTACTTGAGCTCCAGCTTGTCTTGGCGAAACATTTTTTTAAGACATCGAATGCTGATGGTGAATGTTTTTCAATATATATATAGTTCCTTCTTCTCTTGCCTTGTCTTTCGAGAAAATAAAACCAGGTGTGTTCGATTGACCTTAAATTTCGTGTCCTTGTGCGTTATCGTGAATATGTCAAGAAGATAAATGAAAAGTAGAAGTTAGTGTGGCTGTCTTTTAAAGGCAGTTATACAAACTTTTCTTGGTAACAGAAAAGCAGCTGCGATATTCTGGTTACTAAAATGCTATTTGTGAATTCGGGCGGAACATGAGCGTAAAGCACCATATTTTGTATATACCATCAAATAAGATTTATCTCATAAAGTTACAAGCGCAAAGTCTTGACTGAATTCTGCCAATTACTTTGTAATAGCGAGTTTTTATTTATTTATATGCTGTTTATAAATATAATTTGAGGGACCCCCTCCTAAAAATATCACTTAGAAAAAACTCTGTAGCTTACAAAGGAAGAATAACTCCATATTTGAAATCAGCATACTCGAATTAGGTGAGAACAAGCGTTTTATAATTGAAACAAAAATTTTGTTCCCTAGTGTTATCTATTGTTTCCTTATACTTGGCTATTTCGTATTTGTAAGGTGGGCAGTTTAAAAAGTTTGCTTTATTATTGATGTCCTAATTTCTTTCCTAATTTCGCTATTGTATATACAAACAATACATTGATGGAAATTATTACTGCAGATTTCAGTAGGATGCTCTTCTCCCACTGAACTGCAGCGCATGAAAACAACAACAATTCCTGTGTGCCCAAATCCTTGGCAATAGCGACACTTATGATTATTGTTACGAAGTTGTAAAGTAGTTTCCCTGACATGCTAATCTTAAGACAAGAAAGAGTGTTTTACAGAACTTTTACTGGGAGCAGAGCGAATAAACTTCGGCCTTGGCGACCATATTGAAAACTTGACAACCATTTTGGTTACTTGATCGCCAACCAGAGCTATGAATGGCTAAAAATTCGACGACTTTGGCGACAAAAAGGAACTTCTAGAAAATTCACGAATTGTGGTCCTATCTCTTCTAGGAGACGAAATATCAAGAACCTTCGAGAGACGTATATGTGAGGGCAATCCTATAGGAAAAAGTATAAATACCAAGTTACGTTAAACCATCAGTCAGATGGAGCTTTGACTGCAAGTCAAGCTGGTGAACTGATAAGCTGTGAGCACTAATGAAAGTGCTGTAACTGAGAGTTATTAGCGATTTACTGCCTGCTTAAAGTTTTGTTTTTCTGGAATATTCGTAAAATAAAGAGTCATTTATTTTTTATTGTTCTGCTTGTTGAACTGCATTCACGTACACCCACCAGACGATTTCTGTAACATAAAATTCTTTTATGTCATGACGGGCAGAGAGACACAATTCCAAAACTGGGTTTTGGGGACTAAAGTGATGTTTCAAACATAGAGATGTATCAAAATGAATCGAATTTTTTGGCGACTACGAAATTTTCTCTTTGAATGTTTTGCATTCGAGAAAGTGAAAGGAAGGAAATTTATCTGCATTACTTTTAGTTACCTCTGTGGTTTCAAACCATTTAAATGTTTTTACTGGTATAGTTCTTGTGTTTCTAAATCATAAAAGTCTTGTCACTTTGCAATAGCAATTTTTACCTGTTTAATCTATATAAAAAGATTCAGGCAAGTAGACAGTAGATGATGTCAGATAATTCTAATTTTAAAAATCTTTTAGAAAAGTTAATAATATTCTTTAACATTAATGATGGGAAGAAAATCACAGTTTGTTTAAAAGTTTCTATCTTTTCTTCTAACTCCGTCATTTCAACACAGAAGAAATGAAATTTCTCTTTTGGAATTTCAGTTTATAAAAAAAGGGGGTTTTAAATGCACACACCAAGGAATTAAGTTCAGAAAATCAAAATAAAACCTTTGACAATGAAACATTCCCACCGTTTCATTTGAAATTGTACTGCCTAATTTAAAAGCAAAATATTTAATGAACATAGAATATTAATGACAAAAAGATGCTTACAACTGCATCATACATCATAGAAAATTCAAATTCTGCCGTTAAATCCAAAGACCGTTGAATTAAGGTCCGCTAACTGAAAGATTGATTTATTTCTTTTTATTGTTGTAAATATTTGATCTTGACGATGGCTAAGTGCGAATGTCAAATAGACCGATACAATAAAAATATAAATGTTTAATATTTATCTTCATTTATTTCATTTATCTTATTTACACATTTTAATATACAAACATACATATTTTTGATATAAAATAAATATCATATATAAATCAATTTAAATAATTGAAGTATTTAAAACGCATTAGAAATACATGCCACTTATATGTAAAAGATTGGATATTAAACGTTTTGATTGAAGTCTTACTTGAAGATATAACTAAAGGAATATAAATGTTACATTACATTTTTTTTAATTTCGAGGGAAAATAATTTGAGAGGAAAGCAATAAAAATGTGTTTATTTAAGAGCAATTTTTAATTAATTAAAACACTTTCAATCCCTGAGCTATTTTTCATTGCAGCACTAAATGATAATCTAAAAATTCCACTTGCTGTATTACAAAATTTGAATTTAATCAAATTAAAATAACTGCTTTATCGACAATAAAACTTATTTTTTATGTTTTAAAGAGCCTCTGTGGTTACAGCAATTGAATTATTTTGTCTAATAGGTTGACAGACTAGTCTTCCAGAAAAGAGTGACATGTGAGTAGGACTCCTAGAAACAGTTGCAGTTAAATGAAGTGGCAGAATGTTCTCTTAGAGCTCAAGTTTGCGTTCACTTCAGAGTGGTAGATTGTTGCATTATTCAAGATTTTTAACGTCGGAAGATAAATAGGATATTGAGAAACGGAATAAGGAATTCACTAATTATTTTCTTTTACGATCAGGTTTAGACGGTTAAAAGAAATTTAAAAATATATATATTCCCGCTATTGTATTCAGCATTATTTGATTTTCGGGTCTTTTTCAAATGCTTTGTCAAATAATTTCGATAAAATATACATACTGACTTCTTATAGTTTTGTATATAATTTATTTTTAAGACGAAGTGTTAAGACTTAAATAAAAGTTTGAGTGAAGATAATATTTTGAATAATTTTTTTCCAATTTCGAATTGTATCTTTATTTAGTTATGTGATTTAAATCAACTTAATGTTATATCAATTTATCTTTTATAGAAAATTCTATTATTTTTCCTAAGCAAAAGTTCAGATTTAATGAATATTTTGTCAACAAATGTATAAACTGCCTATGTTACATTTTCCAAAAATTCAAGTAAAAGAGAATGTGACAAAAAAAAAAATGTCGTGCTGTTCAATTATCATTGCCCAGGACTTAATCTTATTTAACAGATGGGGAAAAAAGAAGAAAAAAACTCATCAGAATTTTAGATACGGTATTTTTGACATGCGAAGCCTTAATGATAGATATATCAAATTAGACGGTGCATTGGTGCTTTGATGTCGTCGAGACACGGTGAACTTAGCGGATAGAATCTTTACAAGAATCAGAGCCAGCATTCATTAAAGATTCCAAACAAAACCAGCACGAGGGCAGGGGAATAGCGAGTTGAAGATTTTATCACAAGGAAGAATCACTGTGTTTGTGTGTTTAGCAAGAATGAAATCTGTCATCTGATTCCCTCATGTTAGTGCAGCGCATAGTGGTCAGTCCGAAGTGCTAAATACGAATGAACATGTTTCTACCCATCAGGAGTAAGAGGCAACACACATCTGTGCACATTCCAATCGTTAGTCCTCTCCCTACCCCCCCTGCTACAACAGGTTCCGGTTTCTAGCCCCTTCCCTTGTTATCTCACATTCGTGACCATAGGGTGTCGTTTTCCAAGAAACAAATTGGTATTGTACTGTACCAGCTTTCTAAAGAGGTAAAATTATTGTTATAGATAGGTGATTCTCTAAAAAGAGCTTATCGTTGTAGGCAGATTGAAAATATATTGATTAAATAGAAATTCCGTCGGGACCCTATACAATATCAATATAGGCAGGTTTATAGTTGAAAATATATTGAGTAAATAGGAATTCCGCCGGGACTCTAGACAATATCAATATAGGCAGGTTTATAGTTGAAAATATATTGAGCAAATAGGAATTCCGCCGGGACCCTAGACAATATCAATGTAGGCAGCTTTATCGAATAGACAATATCGTTAAAGGCAGGTTTATCGTTATAGACAATATCTTTAAATCCAGGTTAACCTTTATAGAGAGTATCGTTATACACAGGTTCCACTGCATAACTAACTCTAAGTGTTTCAAGTCCACGTCTGCATGAGATGTAGCTGGCGGTTGTTTATCATTCTTTCAATGCTCTCGTAACGATGGAGAAGTGGCGCAGAAAAAGTGAAATCCTGTCTGTGGTTTCAGGAAACTCATTCCATTGAGCAAGAGCAACAAAATTTCCTTCGAATATACCAAAAAAATGTGTCCCGAAAAAAGATACTACTGGCACTGTGCTCGGTTCTCAGTTTGATCGACGTGTAAAAACTCACAATGATATGGCATGAACTAATTTACCAATGGGGCATTTTCAGAGTAATGAAGACATTTGCGAATAAAATAAGCTTTATGTGTTCCATTGTCTTATTCTCACGTGTACTCGTATATTTGGCTGTATAATCATGTATAATAAACTATTTTTTTGCCCAAGAAATTTGTACCCACTCTATAGTTATTATTTAAAAGATTCTTATAATATGATGGAAAAGAATTATATTTTCTGCCCACATCTTTCAGCAGGATGTAAGAATTTACTCAAAAATAAGATGACACCAAAATACCTAGAAAAATTAGCGAGAACAAATATTGTTATACTCATAGAGAATGCAGATATGTTGGAAAGGTATTTTCGAATGATAACACACAAACGAGATGAATCGAAATGTAGGTGTGTGCAAGTTCTGCGGTGTTCGGAGGACAGATAAGATGGAAGCCTCAAATGATGACTGATAGGTATTTTGTTCCATTTTTTTCATCAAACATGTATCGATAAGGCTGCTCAAAGGTCTGTCCGCATAAGTAACAGGTGTGGAGCAATCGCGTGGTTCACTTTTTTTATCACCTCCCCTCTGGTGTCGATAATAAACTTGAAGAGGCATCAAGAAGATCTCTCCATTTGCTTGATTCTTTCTCTGAGGGTGGAACACACCGACGAAAATCTTTCCATCGGTGTCGAACTTAACAATCATGCGGACGAAAGGGGTGTTATTACTGGGACTCATCGTTTGCTGGACAGCGGTGTGCAACGGTGAAGATGGATTTTTGTACGATTACGGAATAGGAGATGTATCATCGAAAGAACTTGCTGAGGATTACCTGTTTCGGGCTGATGCAAGTAAGTGTAAAGAATCTTAGTTATTCTAAAACGAGGAAGTTGGTTGAAGGAGAATTGAATGTTCTCTTATAATTGAAAGAAAGATTAATTTAGATTTTGGTTTCAAAGTTAAATTTTGTCTGTAGCCTTTTAAAGTATCTGCCCAACTAAATGTATATTTGGCAAGAATGTTTGAATAATCGTTTTGTACAAGTACACTCTAGCTTTAGCAGGATAATTTTAATGTACTTGAGCTCAATTTTGATTTGCTTGAAGAAGATCATCTACTAGCTAAAGAGCTAATTGTGCTTGTACAGAAAGATTGATCATATTTTTCAAGCGTATAGTTATATGTGTAGTTTTCTTTATACAGCATTTTAAACTCAAGAAAAATAATCATAATCAATAATTCATTTTATGTGCAAGAGACCATCTAAGTTTGTTAATAGGTGATTAAGCACACTATTGTGCTCTTTTATGAATGAGTTTCTAATAAATTGGTCATCATGATCCACAGGGACTTTTGCAATGGAAACTAACGAGAACTTACACCAGGAAAAGAATTAAAGCAGATAACCGAATTTTAGTCGGGTTAATTTTTATTAATTCAACTTGCTTTTTTCGCATGAAAAAGGGTTATGTTTTATTTAAATCTGAAGTAAGAACAAAAATCAATGAAGATGAGCTTATTTTCATTGAATATGATTTAGAGGAATTCTTATAGTTCTTCTCAAGAAATGCAGTTTTATTTTCTAATAAAGGGCTCAATATAATATAAACATTACAGATATTTATCTAGACAGTGCCATAAGAACTTGTAAATATTTTGTCATTACAATTCACTCATCATTAAAAACAGAATATCTGGGCTAAAGGTTCATAAGCGTAAGAGCTTATCCCATTAAAGCCCAAATGAATTTAAAGCATACATGTGAAGTAAAATTAAAATCGGAGAAAAAATTTGTTTTTTTTTTATTGTTTTAAAAAAATTTTAAAAGTCGGCAAAAATCATGTTTAAAAACTTTCTTTTACATAAATATTAAAGTATTTTGAAATATAGTAAAATATCAAAAATTTAAAATCACATTCTAATTTCTTCCATTAACTCAAAAAAAATCAAAGGAAAAAAAATCAAAATGACGACACTCAGACTTCAAAATCTGGCTAACTGGTGGTATATACCTGCTGAAAACTGTTTTGGAGTTTGGGAATACCTATTGACTTCATAGGTAAAAACGTACTTCATAAGTAAAAACGATACGATAGAATGCATTCGGTTTTGTCACGGAAGTGAAATATAGCTGTCCTATAAATAGGACCCTGGGCGCTATATACTGAGTGAACCTCTCGGATTAGTTATGAATTTCAGTCGCTTTCAAAATAGCGACTTCTTTTCTTTTTTTCAGTTTAACGAGGTTCAATGTGAGCATATTTAGTGCCTCTGAAAATATCCAAACTGTTCTAAATATCTTACAATTAACTAACATTTGATATGTTTTTAGACTTTAGATCATAATGTGTTGTCCTGCTGGTTATCCTACCAGATCTCCGGTCAGAACACCCTTCGACTTTTTAAATCGGGACTTCAATAAAATGATTTTGCTCTAAAAATTGTTAGCAAATTTGATTATTTTAAACAGTTGAATACCTAAGCGAAACATTTAATCTACAACAGTAAAGATAAAATGAAATGAAATCGGACCCAATTTTAAAATGCACTAATTCAAACAGAAAAAAAAATTGCGCTTCATTTTTTTGATCAATTTCGTCTGACACCAGGATATAGATAAAATAATTGTAACTTCTCATGTTCGTGCTTTTGGAAGGCAGGGATAGAAAGAGACGATTATGCTAAAAAAGTCTATAATTCATTGTTATTACTAGCCGCCTTTGGCGACCAGGTGGTCCACCGGGATTGATGGCGAAAAGTTTAATGAAATTTCTTATGCATGGCTTGGTCTTAATGGTTCCCTCATCAAAGTATTTTTAAATTTAAAATTTTGCAACTTGATTTGTAAACAACAAATTTTGTAAAAATGCAACTTGTACTATTTTAGAAGTCTCAGACCTGTTCTGCTCTTTGTGTTAAGCAGCTGCCAATTCCCTATATCCGTAATCTTACTTAAAATTTAGGCTTTATTCTGAAACGAGAAAAGGTTAAATTTCAACTAATCCAATAACTTGCTTGTTTAATCGAATTTTACTCATAAAACATAAGAATAATAAGTAAAATCATTCAGTATCAAAGTTTTGTGTACTGCCAAATATGTTTTGTAATTTACGCAATATCATAGTGAATTTTTGTTTACTGATTCATAAAAAAAGTTAGTACATTATAATAGGAAATCAAAACTTCAAGTTCAAGGAGCGATAATATATTTCTATACATCCAATTCTGCTAAAGAAAAGAGCAGTAGTACTTAGAATTGTACAAATTATAAAAAAAAATTTCCCCTACCCTGCTACCTTATCTGTAATTACCACAAAACTTAAAAAAAAATTCAAAAATTTTATTAAAACCATGCTTTGAAAAGAAACGTACTCAATCTCATTAATAATAAAGGAGAATATTGTGTGAATGTCTCTGGTGTGTGTACGGCGCTGTACGGGGCAAATAGCTTGACCTAGAGCTATGAAATTTGGCACAAATATACTTTGGAGGGTGCGAATGTGCACCTCGGAGTTTTAATTAATAAAACATTAAGCAAAATTGTGGTATTTTTTCTTGGTAATTTATGACAATATTATAGCATAAAAATGATTTTTGCATCATCTGAAAATTCAAAAAATTATCCTTTCTGTGATACCAGTTTTTTGCCGTGCTATTTTTTCTAATTTTAATAAATTTTAAACATATTTTTATATATATTTTGCAACAATATTTTTCATTTCTGTAATGAAATTCAAATCATTTTTCATTGTTACTAAAAAAAATTTTCTTCTGTTGTTGACAACCGAGATATGAAGGTTTAGCTTTTTTGCGTATTGAATAGGTTTCTTTTGAAAGCATGATTTTAATAAATTTTTTGATTTTTTTTAGTTTTGTGTCAATTAAAGATAAGGTTATTTCAAAAGAAAACAATAATGCAATCATTTTTTTATCGTTTGTATATTTCTAAACGCTATTGCTCTTTTCTGCAATGTAGGGGAAAACTAGGGATACTTGACCCTACTTTTACATTTTTATATATTTCTTTACAATTTTGATAGTATAATAAAATAATATGTTTTTAAGAAAGAGAAATGTGCTTATGCTAAATTGAAGTCTAATTTAATTATAAAATAAATATATTTCATGAAATCACCTATTGTGGGGATGATGTATTTGACCTTAAGCAAGGGATACTTGACCCTAATGGTAGGGATACTTGGTTCTACATGAAAAGAGTACTTAATTTCTTTCGATAGTTTGGATGTACGCGAAATTCAGATAGTAGGTTAAAAGTACTGAATTAATTGCCTTAATTATCAAAAAATATAAAACGAAATTGTTATAATTAAAATTCTAGTCAATAAATTAACTTGGTCTACTCATCAAATTAAATATAGTTATCAAATTAAATTGAGTCAGATCAAAATTAAATAAACTAATAAAATATTGAATTAATTAAATGATAAATATTATGGCAATAGAACAGGGAAGCTACCAACGTCACTAGAATTGCTGGTTTGGGAAAAATTAGAATCGAGCAAAATAGCGCCAGAAAGAAAAGAAAGGATTTAAAAAATGCTCTACAAAAGAAGAAACTGGAACAGCTAAATAGGCTTACTCGGTTCTCCTAATATTGTAATGGAAACAAAAGCAAAAGAAAAATATATTCTACCAGAAAATTCTTCCCAACAACGAGAGGAACTCAACCGAAATAGCGAAATGTTAAAAAAACAAACAAAACAAACGATGGCAAATAGTTCAATCAAAAGATATTTTTTATTAAAATAAAGAATGAATAAAAACTATCTTTTCGCAAGCGAGAAAAAATGGAATAAATAAATTTAGATTCTTTTTATAATTCTTACTAAAATAATTCTTCGCATTATTCGAAATTTTAACAATGAAAAGAAATTTTATTTATCATCAAATAATTACTGACGAACTATTTTTAAATAATTATTATCTATATTTGAGTTGCCATTTTGTCGACAAACTCCACCGCACCAGAAAAGTTACCCCAACCACGCAATAAGCTTTGGTCGGCTACGACATGAAGCTCTAGTAACGTTTTGATAGGTTCAAGTATCCTTAATTCGCTTGGGTCAAGTATCCCTAACTTGACTTTTTCTAAATAATCTAAAAATTAAGACACTTAGAATTAAGATGCTGCTTAACATCGTATATAAAATTTTAGCTACAAGTAGTATGCTTAAAACTCAAGAATATTTTAATTCATCGTATCTTCAATAGTAAAATTTCAATCCACTGAGGAATAGAAAAGTGAAAATTTACTTTTGGACTCATAAAATATATTTACCTACTCATCATTACGATGGCTTTTCAGATTACAATGAAAATCCCCTCCAATAGACCAAATAACAAAAGATAAAAAAAATGTCTCACACAAGTTACCAATTATCTCAAAATCTGAGAAAATTACGTAGGGTCAAGTTTCCCTAGGGTCTAGCATCCCTGTTTCGCCTATAAAAACATATTATGCTCTTTAAACTTAAAATTTTGCTTTTTTATTGTAGTGCACTAAATTTTTTATTGAATCAGTAAACAAAAATCTTCTAAGATATTACGCAAATTATAAAACATATTCGGTAGTACACACAAAACTTCGATGCTGAATGATTGTATTTACTCTCCTTTTGTATTTTATGAGCACGTTCCGATTCAGCAAGCAAATTGTTGAGTTAGTTTCCCGTTACATATTTAGTTTCAAATTTTAGACGGGATGACAGACAGAGAGAATTGGCAGGTGCACAGGACAATGGACAGGGCAGGTGGAAGGATTCTAAAGTAGTATATGTTTCTCAAAATTTGAAATTTTAAAATACTTAGTTGAGGGGACGATTATGACCAAGCTACGTATAAAAGAGTTTTATTGAAATTTCTCGTAGACAATTACCTAGACGAACCTGATGGTCGGCAAAGGAGGCTAGTAAGTAGAAAAAGATGCCAAATCGTCATATCCTGGCTTACAGCTTTGTAAGAAAAACCCGGAATAAAATATTAGCTGTAACACTGAAAATAATTTGTATTTTATTACAACAATGAAAAGTACTGTTGCAAAATATATATATTTAAAACGCTAAAAAACGTGGCAAAGAAAAGAAGTTAATTTCTCTTTCGCCGATGGCAACGATCGGCTTGTTTACAAAAAAAAAGCCGCCATGTTAGGCATAACTTCATAGTCATAAGATTGTTACTATATTCGTTCTGGTGCAAAATAACTTATTCTCGAAAAAAAATGAGTTTAAGAAGAAGAATTCACAATATTTCTTACAATATAATGAAATTTTGGACGAAATTATTTTTAAAAAATCATTTAGATATAAAGCATATGGGCTTAGGCGAGCCAGAAAACCTTTAGATCAACGTCAAAATAATATAATAATTATAATAAAAAACGTCAATGAAGATAAAATCGTTTTAGTTCACAAATTCATCACAAAACTTACAATTGTAAACATTGTACATTTGCTACTTTTGTGTTCAGGGGTGGCGCCAGGGGGGGGGGGGGGGGGGGGGCCGGGCCCCCCGTCGGGGAAAATTTTTGTACCGGGTATTCAACTGTAGTTGATAAATAATAATCTGGCGAAAATTTAATAATAATCTGGCGAACATTCGACCTCCCTGTCGGGGAGATCGTGCCCCCCTGTCGGGCAAATCGGCCCCCCAGTCGGAGAAATTCTAGTGCCATTCCTGTTTGTGTTATGCCTACATCACTTGGCGCCTTTTTTCTGTCTTGGCGAATTTCCTTGGAGTGCTGAATCGCCAGTTTGGCTCTAGAAAAGTCAGGAAAGTCACTGTATGCGTATAATCTAGTGCAAATGCTCTGCGCGAATCAGCTAGTATACCTAAAAACCGTTTTATAAATTTATCAAAATTAAAAGATATTTTTTTGAGATGGCATTCAGATGGGGTAAAAATCATTTTTGTGGCATAATATTTTCCGAAATTATCAAGGGAAAACATCAAAATTTCGCTTATTTTTTTTTATTAAAATAAAAAAAAGTTCTGCTAAATCCCACGCTTCAAAGTATGTTTGTGCCAAAATACGCAGATGTAGTTCCAGCGGTCTGCCCTGTAGAGTGCTAGAACACACACAGACGCACACGCATTCTCCTTTATTATTAGTAGGGATGGAGATAAAAACTAATGATTTATTCTGTTTATATTTAGTTTGATTCATCCTTTCAAATTTCAGACTTAAGTTTTGAGACTATAGAACATTTGTACAGAGCTGTATTCTTTCGCAATTCAATTTTGACAAGTTTTGAATATATCTGAATATCATATTTTATTATTTTCCTCAGTTGAATTAGTAAGAAGGCTAAATACACTTCAAAATACTTGGAATGTCATTGTTTTAAGCCTTTTCTATGCTTATATATCCCAAATTTTAATAAAATTTGTCTAACTTTTTTATTTATTGAAATTTATTACAATAGAACCCACAACATAAAAAATTATCAGCATGTATTAATGAAGATTTACTTCAGTCTTTCATTATTCCAAACACACAAAATTACTAACTCATAGATTGATTGAATAATTGTCTGCATGTAAAATAGTCTGCATAGTAAATTAAATTTATTACTATTCTTCTTCTTATTACTATAAAATATTTTCATCGCTATATCACACATTTATTATCAGATATTTTCAGAATGGTGAAAATATTTGATAATAAATGTGTGACCGTGTTCCTGGAATTTTTAGGTTATTCTTTTGTTACTTTCTAGCGAACGATGTAAACAAAGGGAAAGTCTTTCAATCTTGAAAAATTGCAACCTTGAAATGTTGATAAATCTCCGCTTCTAACTCTTCAAAAAGACAAAAAAAAAATATTTCTAGGAATTAAGACTGTCTGTCATTCAATATGTATGCTATGAATACGATGTGGTCTTTACATTAAAATTGTAGACCTGCATCAAATTTTAGACAAAAGCCATCAAAGGAAAGTTTGTCTGTCAGACCGTGTGCATGCGCATTTTAACACGATAACTCAAAAATGCGGTCAATGTACGGTCTGCTAACTAATTATGCAAATGACCAAATCGATGTCTATAAACAACATCTTTATTAACATAACAAAAGCGACGTCGGCATCTAAAACAAGGAAGAATTCGAAACTTGAAACTTGAAAACTGAATTATTTCACAACTGCGCATTTATTTTTAGTCACGTTCAACTCGATCTCGTCAGTTCACTTCTCTGTCTGAAGTCTTGACCGCAGTGCCACAACCTGCATCACATTTTAGACAAAAGCCATCAAAGGAAAGTCTCTCTGTCAGACCGTGCGCATGCGCATTTTAACACGATAACTCAAAAATGCAACGAACTAGATGGGTGAAGTTTTATCACCAAAATTGTTGATCTGTTTCAAATCTTGGACTAAATCCGTTGAAGGGATGACTATCTGTTGGTCTGCCCAATCTTGTGTATGTGAACTCGATACCTAAACAACGCAACAATCTGATAAATGAAATTTGGCACAGGCCTTGACTCCAAAATTGTAGATATGTGTGATATTTTGTACCAATTCCGTCAACGGGCAATCGTTCAAAAGGAAGAGGTCCAAAATACACACTCGATATTCTTCACAATACTACGAGTTTAAACAGGAATTTCTTATATTCTCATTCTCCAAAATCCAAAGCTAAATGTGCTAAAGGAAAAACAGAAATCAAACAAAACGAACCACAAAATATTTAGAGCCTGTTCAGGGCCAGACCGAACAAAAGCGGAACTTGGAGCATATCTGACTTGAGAGGCTTTGAAAAAAGTTCTTACAACAAAATAATTTGCTTTTGATTACATTGCACAAATTGGAAGATGGAATATATGAAAATGATAATTACATACATTCCACGCCAGAATCTAAGGAATTTTTTAAAGTTAATGTTTGAATCACACAAAAAATCATTAATAAGTAAAATAACAAGAATAATTTCTTCATGAATTTATATAATACAATTTGGTATGCGACTTAGTAGAATAAGGTCAGAATATATGATTTTTGTTCCATTTTCTTACATGTTTTATATCAAATTCGGTGATAGTATCATAATAATTTTTTTGGATTCGGATTCGATTAATAAAATGTTCTTGATTAATGTTAATTATCAAGAATATTTTTCATTTTTTCCCATCTTGAGGAAGCTCTTTCTACAAATGCGACTGTAATCGGTAAGATCTATATAATTTTCAGAACAGTAACAAGATTTTGATACTGTTGAAATAAATTATTTTAAAATAAATATTGCAATACTGTGATCCTGGAGGGCAATATTTGACTAAAGATTTTGATTTCATTAAATAAATCAATGCAGTACATTTTCATTTTGCTAAATCTGTCAGTGGCACGGGGTCTAGCTTTCTCACACCGTTGGAGATCTCCTCCGCCGACCCTGTTTGTGTTCTAATAATAACAGAGTTTTAGCAGCAGTGGGGACTTGACCCCTTAAGTGGTTTGTTTTCGCAACTATGTAATTAGATGTCACCTTCTATTTTGGAAATTTATTTTGATTTAATCGTGAACCTAAAGGACAGTTGAAATGTTTATGGATTCCACGTAATTTTTGTATCGAATTATAACGTCTGAGAATGACTTTGTTTCAGTTTATAGGTTTAAAATTGTGGTAATTCGATACCCGGAAAATTTCAGGACATACTGCTTAAGGGGTTATAAAGTGATGGAACAGTGGACAGTTATAAAATTAAAAAAATCAGATAGTAATAAAAAATAAAGTGGGCTGTGATAAAGTGTAAAAATTAAAAAAAATTAATTGGACAGTATAAATAAAAAGCTTGAAATTTAATTGGAGGTTTACCGCATTTGTGAACAATAGAAAATACGCTTCTAACGCAAAGATCAATCTCCTATGATATAGATAAAACATTCCTTAAAAATTTTAATAGTCATCGTTTGTTGTTCTTGATACTTCTCCTTCAATAAGTTTTAAAATAAAATTTTGTAAAAACTTGATTATTTTTTTATTCTTACAGCAGTTCCATGTACCAAGGAGAGTGAATGTAGCGATAGACAAAAATGCCTCGGGGAAGACGATGCGAAGACATGTCAATGTGCCGATGGACTAGGCGGAGAAAACTGCAATAAAGAAGAATGGTGCGAGGATCCAGGAAAATTTAAAGATTGCAAAGGTGATAATGGTAAATGCGAATACAGTAAAGAAAAAAGAAGTGTTGTTTGTACATGCGGCAAAGGAAAAAAATTGCACCCTGATGAAAACATATGCAAAGGTAAGAGTGAATGCTAAAATAATCTGTATAAATTAGCGTTATATCTAAGTTACATATGCACTAAAATAATTTTTAGTCACAGGAGATATTTAGTTCAATGGGATTTGTTTTTCATATAAGATAAAATTTTTCCATGCTAAAAGTACAATGCACTAAACAAATAAATTCATAAGATGTTTTCATTGATGTATATAGCACATTAAACGAATTTTCGCAAGTTTTCTTATTATATCAATGCCTTCCTGCCTTTTCAATCCTAGCAGTTTATTTCTTCATGATTTTGATGGACAATTGGTTAACAAATACTTGAAATCGAGAGAGAAGAGTGTCCAGAATCTTTTTTTTAGGCCAGAAGTTTTCTGTGATAGCTTATATAACTATGTCAGCGAAACGTCATGAAAGTGATGTCTACGCAGCTTTGCTACTTAATTTGAAATCAGAACAATGTCGTGAAAACAATGATAACATAAACTTGCTCAAGTTATCTTTTGGTCCATATATCTTTGCTAATGGTTGGCTGAAAAATATTATTACCTCAGAATTTTCCCCGGATGTTTTCGTAATTCTAACAATTTTAGATTTTAAAGTCAATACAGAACAACAAAGGGATTCTTTAAGAGTCTACTTTTATCTTTGTATTCCATTGAAAGAAATTTCGATAGTTAAAATATTTAAACAAATCTTCTTTGCAGATAACTTGTTTTGTTCGCGATACTTTTCCATATTCTTATTCTAAAAGTAATATAAACGGCATCAACTTACAACAACGCTTACAACAAATTAAGACTACAATAGCTAATGGATTTTCCGCGAAAAAATACGCACTTGTGAATAACATTCTTAGAAAATTGAATTCAAGAAAACAAGGTAAATTATACTCCAGTATCACCAATCCAAAAATATTTAGTTTAGATCATGATTCCATTTTGACCGTTACGTGTTTTTTTCCTGTTATGTTAAATCGAATCAGTTTCTTTCTTTTCATGTAAGCATGTTGTGCATTTAATTTTGTTATTGGTGATTATTAAATTGTTTGTTGGTTTCACTAGAGTCTGAATAAAATCGCACAAACTTTAAAAATATTAAATTTTCTTCAAGAACTGTCTTAAGGGTTAAGTTAAATATTTTTAGAAAACAGTCATTTTTATTTATTTATTTAATTTTTTTGCTTCAGTCAAGTAAAAAAAAATTACGCTAATCATCACATAAAAATTATAACGCTTCTAATGGTAAGTTTGATTGCTATAATATTATGTTTTATTTCTTGAACTCTTTTCATTGCAATTAAATTAACTTTAAATTGTGTGGCAAAAATAAGTTTAACCGTTTGACTAGAAAACAATGTAATCGTCCTCTTTCTGTTTGAGAACTTAAACATTTCAGCTATAAGAACATTGGCGTAGTATGGACCATACTAAGAATTGCTGATGAAAACATATATCTCAATAGAAACTGAAAAAGAAAACTCCATCGCACCGTATTGCACTTTTCTACGAGGAATCTATGAAGTGGTATTGCAATATGTGTAATTTTTCGATCAGACTTTTTCAAAAGACTTTGCCACTTGAACAGTTAAGTAGTTAGCACACAAATCTATATAAATATTTCTCTTATGAGGCTCCAAAAAACACATTATTTAGCAATGGGATTTGGCAACATATACAGGATGTCTCAAAAAAGTGGAACAAGATTTGTTTGCACATAGACATATACATCCAAAAGTAAAGTTTCATCAAATAAGGAGGGAATTTGTATGAAAACACCAGCTTCTGTTGAAGTTGAAATACAACGTTGAGAAAGTTAAATTTTTATACGTTCCCCAGACAGTAAAAGAGTCAATAAGTAAAATATTCCTCTTACGCTCATCTATGTATAAACTAAGTTTCGCGATTCTATCCGAAAAACTTGTAGAGATATATTAATTTTTAAATTTAAAGGGGCTTCTAACAAATTTATATTGAGATGTTTATTACAGAAATGTTAATTTATTCAAAATAGACAAACTGAGAAATGAAAATATTCGTCTAATAGTAGGAGATGTCAAGTCAAGATCGCGATACTAACATTTAACTATTTTAATAAATTCAATTTTTGAGGTAAATTTTTTTTGCATATATTATTAGATTGACCTTTTGTTGTGTTGTACTTAAATTGAGAAATTTTTATTTTAATATTATCAAACTTATTTTTCCATTTAAAATAAGCAAATCAAAAGTGCCAACTTGCCCCGGTAACGGTGAAGATGACTTTGGCCACGGAGCAAGATGAAAATTATGACAAAAGTTCAATACATTTTAATTTTTAGAAACTTTAGGGCAGAACATTAATTAAATAAAAACTTTTAAGTATCTTTTCCCTGATTAGCATCTAATAAAGGATATTTTACTTAAAATTTGAGCTCATAGAAAATTAATATAGCTCAAAACTAGTATTTTTCTTTTACAAAAATTTTCCCTATTCAGAATCTGAGTAGCCCTCGGGCCACCATGTGTGGCATTTGCAACATTCTATTTAATTTTCTGATGGAGAGTCAGAACAGATCTTCTAACACGCAGGGTACTATATTATATTTTTTTTGTAGGTTTAAACTGACTTCATGAGTGTCAGAAGTTTGGGCTTTTGAAAGGAATCGAACTTCAGTTTCTTTGTAATAACTCCTTTATGCACCCATATCACCATATCCATAACAAAGAATAAACAAATATCTTAGGTTTTAGTCCACTAGACCTTACGTTAAGGGTCTTGAAAATAACAACATGTCAGGCAAAAAACGCGAACACCATATAACAACGAATGAAATGGCGTCAGTGGCTTCACTATGCGATATTTTAGTGCATAGCGGTGTAGAGTTCTGGTAGTATCGATAAGGTGGCACTACCTAGTAATATGAACTTAAAATAAGCCATTCGCCATTTTGCCCGACTCGCAATCTTGCCCTGACTTCCCCTACATCATCCAATCATCACCGATTGAAAAAAAATTGCCAATGACACATACTATTTAATCAGTTTTATTGGCAGATAGTTGGAAATATCGACTTGATAAAAGAATGAAAGGACAACTTGAAAAGATGAAAATTTAAGGCATAACAGGAATATACCCTAATATCGAACAAGAATTTTAAATTAGTTGCTCCCCGAAGATCAGCAGAGCTATATCAGGTCCATAAGCCTGTGCACCCTAACGAAATCCAAAGTTAATAGAGGATAGAAACAAGATCCTGTTTGGAAACCCCCAGGCATGCAAGAATACGATCAGGTGTGGCTTGTTCTGCAGTACATTCTGGGCAGATCTCAAAACACTTAGAATTATTAGAGAAAGTCAAACTTCTGATATGCCCACTAAGGAAGCGAGTAAGAGTTGTTTGGTCGCGTCTGCTGCTGTCAATTGATAGACAGCCACCTGGTCGAGAACCCTGATACCAGTGATGCACTGGTGGAATGAGCCGGAGGGGCTCGCTCATACTAGCGAGTATGGGAAGTGGCGACTCCGAGGTACCTGAACTACCCAGTGCTAGGGGGTATATCCTGGCATTGGAGCTAAGTCAGTCTTCTACCTTTGGTGCTCCAGTCTTTGACCACAGAAGCTGCCCCTTTTCCCCATCCATGAATGATTCATGCTCTCAGTGTTTTACTTATTATTAAGCTCTACCTAAAGACAGTGGCTAGTTTTCCTGTATGGTTGCAGAGCTTACTAAAATTATTTTAAAAATCCGTATTTTCGTTTCCATTCTTATTTCTTACTTTCATTCCGAGACTTCGATTATCAACGAAAAAAGACAGAAAATGAATGAAAAAGTAAGACAGACATAGGAGGGAGCTGCACACCATATAATTTTGCAAAGCACCAAAATTCGCTCATTGCGCACAACTAATTGATATAATTGGCGAAGGAGAATAGCTATCCTTTCTGTCTTTTAACTTAGCCAGAACTGGATTCTGGCCAACTATGATGCTCTTTCTTTTTTTCTTATTCTTCCCCCTCTTCAATCTCATCCAGGCCCGCCTTCGCTCTTGATTTGTTTTCCTTCGATTTCTCTATAATGGCTGTTTTCAGGTTTTGGATTCACTTTCTTGTTGCCTCAACGGGAACTTGGTTGGTTTCTACGTATTCGTTTTCTGTTGTTAAAATTCATTCACCAAAAAAAATACAACGATAATTTTCTAAAATATAATTCAGATAATTACAACTACAAGTTTGGACTATTTAAAGGTAAAGCCATTTTTGAAAAATCGTATTTCAATTGTATTCTAGTAATATTTTTATAGCACTGCTTGTTTCTGAACAGATGAAGCGTCACTGTGTGCATATTTTTCTAAGGTTCAAGGGTATGAATTAGTTTTGTAAATGCTTCAATTAATGTATTATTTGACTTGTTAAATTTAACAAGAGTTAACAAGTACATTGCTATTCCTTTATTCCGCCCTTTTAATAACTTATTGAAATAGACATATTATCCCTGAAATGTACATCGAAAGACTGAATCAAAAAGTAGTCAGAGGGATGGAAAAGTGATCTATGTCAATAAAGTTGTCTTCTTATATCTCTGTAAGTTTCACAAATAGAAGCCTGCAACTTTTTTGTGAATAGATGAATGTAAGAGAAACATTTCACTAATTGACATTTTTGCTTTACGGGGGACGAATAAAAATTTAATCTTTATAACTTTTTATTATCAATCCCTTTAGTCACCAATGTGTTTTCACACAAATTCTCACCTTATTTGATGAAACTTTGTACTTTGAAAGTATATGTCGAGGTTCGATATTTAAAGAAATAAAAGTTGGTTCGACTTTTTTGGGACACCCTGTATAGCAAACAATGGATCACATGATTTTGCTTTCGAAACGTAAATATGTTATTAAAGTTGGGAAGAAAAGACTTTAAAAAAAAGCTAATAATTTTACGAAAAATAATTCGCTCTCTAGAAATGGTTAAAAACTAAATTATTTGAAATAATCTTTTGCAAAAGAGTAAGTGTAAATTGAACATTATAAAACTTCTGAATCTGAACTCAAACACGATGAAAAATAAGAATAAAGTATTTTCAATTTTGAAACTTTTTTTCTCTTTTGGCGAGCTTTTTGACGGTTGACGCGATTTTATCAAGTTTGGCAACAAATCCATTAAGCTCAACTATAAATGTTTTTTGCTATGATGCACAGTATCATCATTGTAGTAAGCCCGCGAAGCGAGCAGGGAACCAGGAGGATTGTTACGTAATTCTTCTGGGGGATGGCGAGTGTTAGTGAGAAGGGGGCACAGCTTCATAGTGTAAATTATTTTCCTTAAAATGTGTGGATTCTGCAGTATTTTTTAGAACTATGTAATTTTACCTATTTCGCGGAGTTTATTAAATCAATATCTATATATATATTTCATAAAGGAAATATATGGCCTTTAAATACTTTTATTTACATATGAAATTGAGTTCCTGGATCTCAGTTCAATTAGTGACCTTTCATATTGAAATCTTTCTTCACAGCATTTTAAGGACATTTTAGTACCTGAATTTTGCAAGGTTCCGAAACTGGTTCTATAGATTAAACGAACTGCAAACAGCCGTATATTTTACTGCAAGATATCTCAAATTCTATGATGATAGTCCGAAATTCATGGTGTTAATGAATTGCGTCTTATTTAAACTCGTTTTCTTAAAACTTGTCCACTAGAGATATCTTTTCGCTTAAAATATATTTTCTTTCTCTTAACAAGCTTAAGCTATGTGAGATATTAATATGGGAGTTGAAAGGTTTTCATTCGACAGGTGTAAAATCAATTATAATTTATCAAAATTTTATGGATGTATGCAAGACGTTGAATAAATTATTATTTAATACAAATCATTGATTCGGGACACGAAATAATTTATACTAGACGCATTTAACGAAAAGCTGTTTGCTCGTAATATTAGTAATGTGTAGCTATGCTTGCAACTTGGCGAAATAAACTGGCTAATTGGCGGTTGTAGAGACAAAGGGCTTTGGCCAAAGTTTTATTTCGCGATATATCTCAAAAATGGAGGGTGGTGGGTGGCATGCGACCATTGATGGCATATCTAGAGGTCATAAGCTTTTATCTTCACTCCTAATGAAGGAGAATGTGTGTGTAATGGTGCTCTACATGGCAGACCGCTGGACGTAGTGCTACGAAATTGGCCACAAACAAAATTTGGAGGGTGCGAATATGCACCTCGGAGCCATTTTTTGAAATTTTAATTAGAATTTTAATTAATTAAAAATGAAGAGATCTTTTGGCGTTTTTCCTTAATAACTTCAGAAAATACTACAACAAAAAATCATTTTTACACCATCTGAAAGAACAAATAATTACTTTCCCAATGATATTAATTAAGTTGCCCTGCAATGTTTTCTCGAATTTTAATAAATTTTTGAAAATATTTTTTGGCATAATTTACAACAAAAGTTATCATTGTTGCAACGCAATTCAAACCGTTTTCATTGTTTAAACAAATATTTAATTACGTATTTCTCTTTTGTTGTTGTAATCTGAGATAGGATACCAATACATTTTGCTTTCATATTTTATTTCATCAAGTTTTTGTGAAATCTGTAAACCAAGCTCTCCGAGATATTGCTTTGCTTACGTTAATAAATATATCCATTAAGCTGAATCAGGGCCGGCCTTAGGAGAAGCGGGACCCAATTGGAAGCAATTTTTGTCCACCCGTATTCCATTAACGACGTTTAATCAGAATATAGTGTATATACATCTAATATGTCTATACTTTGAGGTCTTAATAACATAGA
>BGPR01010027.1:0-54520 GCA_013235015.1 Araneus ventricosus
ATCCCAGTCAGTCTGATTCTTCGATACAAATAAAGATAGATGGTTTAAAATCGTTCGATTAAACCTCTCGACCATGCCATCGGACTCAGGATGTAACGCCGTCGTTCGAGTCTTCAGAATTCCTAAAAGTTTGCAGAGCTCAGTAAAGAGAGCGGAATTAAAATTTGTACCTTGATCCGAATGTAATATCATAGGTACGCCATACCGCGAAATCCATGCTCGAACAAGTTCTTCAGCCACAGTCGAGGCTTCCTGATCTGGAATGGGGATTGCCTCTGGCCATTTGGTAAAATAGTCCATCAATACCAGTACATACCGATTGCCCTTTGTCGTTACAGGAAGAGGTCCTAAAATATCCAAAGCCATTCTTTCGAAAGGTGCGCCCACATTATAGCGCTGTAAACGGCCTTTAGTTCTGGTTTTGGGTCCTTTTCGGGCTCCGCAAGCGTGGCATTCTCTGCACCATTTTTCGACGTCGGCGCGAAGTCTATCCCAATAGAATCGCTCTCGGGTTTTGCTCAAAGTTTTCATAACTCCAAAATGGCCTCCACTTGCGCTGTCATGAGTCTCTCGCAGAACTTCTTGAATTCTGCTTTTCGGGAGAATTAGTTGCCAGCGACAAGAACTTCCATCGTCACTCTCCCACTAACGATATAAAACACCATCCTTAAGGTGTAAGGAGTCCCAAAGAGCCCAATATCGTTTTGTTGCAGGGCTTTCCGGAGCGATTTCTTGCCAGGATGGTCGATCTTCCGAATTTAATTTCCTCTCCAGAATTGGCCTTATAGCAGGGTCTTCTAGCTGTGCCTTTTGAACCTCACTTGAAGACCAGGCATCCTCAGTTGTTAAAACTTTCACGGAAATGTCCGTTTCCATTCCGAACTTTTTCTCTGCATTCGTGCAATGTTTGCAATTCTCTTTACAGGGTCTTCGAGAGAGCGCATCTGCATTTCCGTGAGAGGTTCCCTTGCGGTGCTGGATTTCGAAGTCATATTCTTGCAGTCTTTGGATCCAACGAGCTATCTGGCCTTCAGGTTCCCTAAAATTCAAAAGCCATCTAAGGGATGCATGATCAGTCCGGAGAAGAAATTTACGTCCATAGAGGTAGTGATGGAAATGCTCTATAGATTTCACGATGGCTAGTAATTCTTTACGCGTGACACAATAATTTCTTTCTGGCTTACCCAAGCTCTTGCTGAAGTAAGCGATGACACATTCTTCGTTTCCAATCTTCTGAGAGAGCACGGCTCCTATTCCCTCATTACTAGCATCCGTATCCAAGATAAATTCCTTGTCAGTCCGGGGATAGGTCAAGACAGGGGACGTTATCAAAGCCTGTTTTAGATTATTGAAAGATTTCTCGCATTCTTCAGTCCAATTAAAGTTTGATCTAGCTTCAGTTAGTTTATGTAGAGGTCTTGCTGTTGCAGAGAAATTCCTTACAAAACGACGGTAATAGGTGCAAAGTCCAAGGAAACTTCGGAGATCGTGTACTGTCTCTGGACGAGGCCAATCAACTACTGCCTTAGTCTTTTCTGGGTCGGTTTTAACTCTATCTGCTGAAATTATGTGTCCAAGATAAGAAACTTCCTTTCGGAAGAATCTGCATTTCTTTGGACTTAGCTTGAGGTTAGCTTTCTGCAGTCTCTGGAATACTTTACGAATATTATTGAGATGTTCTTGAAATGTTCGTCCGACTATAATAATGTCATCAAGATAAACTAAGCAGGTTTCAGACGTAAGTCCACGCAATACTGTCTCCATTAATCGTTCGAATGTGGCAGGGGCGTTACAAAGTCCGAAAGGCATTACCTTAAATTGCCAGAGTCCCTGTCCGGTGGTGAAGGCTGTCTTTTCTTTATCTTCAGGTTGGATCTCGACTTGCCAGTATCCACTTTTCAAGTCTAATGTCGAAAACCATTGGCTTCCTTTCAAAGCATCCAGGGTGTCGTCTATCCGTGGTAGAGGATAACTATCCTTTATTGTGATCTCGTTTAACTTCCTGTAGTCAACACAGAAACGTGTCGACCCATCTTTCTTCTTAACAAGCACAATGGGCGAAGCCCAAGGTCCTGACGATTCTTCTATTATTCCGTTATCCACCATCTCTTTAACTAAACGCTCCGCTTCCTCTTTCTTTGCAAGAGGCAAACGTCTTGGATATTGCTTGATTGGTGGATGATTGCCTGTATTAATTCTATGCTGAGTCATATTGCAGCGGCCGACATCAGAGTCACTAGTAGAAAACAAGTTCTGAAATTCTTGTAGCAATTCCTTCACTGCTGTTCGTTGTTCTTCATTAAGCCCTTCAAGATTCTCCAAGATTGACGGGAGGCGTAGTGATTCGGAAAATTCTTGAGGACGAGCAACGATATCCACCACTGGCTCACACGTCGCAATAACAGCTCCTTTGTCGATAGTCTTGGGTTTATGGTCCAAATTCAGAACTCGAACGGGGATGGCTTCTTTTTTTAAATCAACGAGTGTGTCCGCCACAAGGACACCCTTCTGGGAAACTTGGCTAGGGAAGTCCGTTACGGCGTATCTGAATTTCCCAGAAGCTTCTGGGACTCCCTGGATAAGACATTCCGATCTTGCTGGTATAATAGTTTTCTCTTTAGCCAAAACAGAGCATAACTTCGAATCCTCTGCACTGGCTGAAAACAAAGGAATTTCTTCTCCTCCTGTCCGAATCGCGTTCTTCTCCAGGTCCACCATGAAGTTAAATTTTTGTTGAAAATCCAGGCCGAGAATACAGGGATCGGTGATGTCAGCTACGTAGATTTTGTGTTGGAATTTTCTAGATCCGCATTCAATTGCTGCATCCAGCTTCCCGTGTATCTCCGCCATTTCACCAGTAGCAGTCTTTAAAGAAATGTTAGGAGCCGTGTAAATAAAATTCTCCTTCAATTTCTGGGCCAAGTCTGTTCTTACGAGAGTGACATTGGCGCCGGTGTCCACTATCATCAAACAAGGGATACCGCAAATAGATCCTTCCAAGTAGAGTCCATTTCTTCCTCCGCAAAGTGCGGAAACTTTTAGTCCTTCTCCAGGGGCTTTATTGAGAAAAGGCAGCCTTCGCCCCGTAAGACGGCCATACATTAGTTTTCCTGGTTGGGAGAAATTGTCTGGCACTCCCTCTGTACGTGACCCTTTTTGTTACACTTCCAGCAAGTCACGTTCGGATTTCGTCGAGGAGTGTTCCTCTTCCCAGCAACATGACTGTTTAATAATTTTTCCAAAGTTTTCAATAAACAGTCGAATTTTTCATCTTTTTCTTTCCCGGTACTATCCTCTACCTCTATCGATCTTACATTTCGGGATGTTTTGGAAACAGTTTTCGCAGCCTCATACTTCATGCTATATGCCAAGGCTGATTTCAAGTCTTTGGCATCCATCAACCTTGTTGCGTGCTGAGTATCTTCATCTCTGATAGCGTCGACAAAGTACTGGGCTGCTAGGCTGTCTCGGACATCCTGAGGGCACTCGGCGTAGGCCAGGCTCATTAGTCGCTCCACATGGGCGGCTAATACTTGAAGGCTTTCTCCTGGTTTCTGCCGTCTCGTCTTCAATTCAGTCCTATAAAACTGGGTAAGGTGACTGTCTCCGAATCGGGCTTCTAGGGCGTTCTCGATGGTCATAAGGTCCGTCAACTTATCAGAAGGTATTCCCTGAAGAACTTCCGCCGCTGATCCTCGGAGAGAGGCCACAAGTTGACTGGCTTTCACACGATTATTCCATCCGTTCGCAGAGCTCACAACGTCAAACTGAGTTTTGAAAACAGTCCAAGACGTTTGTCCGTCGAATGTCAGGGATTTGACCATTGGTCTGGAATACGTGTGGTCTGGATTTGCCGGGAAATTGATTGGTCTGTCCTCGAGTTCACTGAGCCTCTTCTCTAGGTCGCCGATCTGCACTTGAACTTTTTCTTTGACTTCCTCTATCTTTCCTTGTACTTTGTCTTCCACTTCCTCGATCTTCCTTTCAACCTCGCCCTTTACCTCTCCAATCTCTCTTTTCACGCTTTGGACATCTTCTTCAATTTTCTCTATGCAACTGTTGACATGATCTTTAATTTCTCCGACTTTACTTTCGACGTGTGATTGAATCTCATTCTTCATTTCTTCCTGTCCCTTCTCCATAGATTTCTTCATCTCGGCTAAGAGAGCAAGTAGATCAGCGTTGTCAGCCATCTTCGTCCGAGATCTTGTATTCACCATACACACTATCCCGCTTCTGACACCAGTGTTGCAAAAGGTCTCTCTGTGGTGTATGGTATAAACAGTCCAACACGCAGGGTAATGGAGAATGAAGGTTTATTTATAAAATATGCAGGAAAACACGTAACACAGGTACAGGAAACGATAGTCCTAACACAGATTACCAATGTAAATAGACAGCAATTCACAGATAATGACAGTTGATATCTAACAGCACAAACAGTCAGCAAATAACTAGTAAAGACAATAGCAGCTCAGCTCACCAGCTGTTTAGCTCACACAGCGGATAGAACTCCGAAGACGTTCGCGCTTCAAAGAGAAGTAACAAGTCGATAAAAGACGCTGTTGTGGTCCAAACGCGGTCTTATATACTCTCCCCGTTAGGCCGTGACGTCACATAGAATTTTCATGAAAATCCTAGATCTCGGCCCCTAATAGAAATATCGAGAAAAGGGTTGCATTTTCGAGAATAATCTATTTGTCGCCAAGGTCGCCAAATTTGTCGCCAAGTCGCCAAAATGGTCGCCAAGTTTGTCGCCAAGGTCAGTATATATTTCGAGAAGCATGTATGGCTATTCGAAAGCGGAAATTCAAAATCTTCCTTCCTAGATTCCTTTCACATATTCTCCACTCAGAAGTACACATACAAGCAGGTCTCAGAAGTTCCATCCGGAGGAAGGAAACGGTGCCACTTAGTAGCCTTTAATAATTATATACAACAGTAGTTACAATTATTGCCTATAAATATTTTGAGGTTAACACAATTTTAAATCTTTAAGTGTCCCGTTTTGAAAATCGTGATCTTAAATTTTTTTAATATACGTTATTTCCTGTAAAATATTATATTTTGTTTTAATTCACGATTAACAACGGCAGAATAATACTGGGATATTTTCTTTTTCCCTTGAATCTACTATTTACACTTAGAAATAATTTTTTTTCGCAAAATTTATACAATCTTTCTGGCAGGCTTCAGCTGTTATTTCATGACTTTCTAATTTCGATGTTTTCCAACGGAAAGTTCGAAAACTATCAACCAAAAAAGAGCGATTTTGAAACTATTTTAAAAGTTAAAAATTATTTTTAATGAAGATATTCATTTTATTATACTCTGAGGTTTTCCTATAATCAAAAAAAATTATTTCCTGACCGAACGATCCTGTTTCAACTCGACCGTTCGACATTTCCGCTTGTTAACTGTAAATTTGTTTGTTAAGCAGTCATGCATTGTTCGATTTTCTTTCTATTTGGTACGAATGTTCCTTGAAATCATTAAAAGGACGTATGAGGTAGGGATATTTATTTTTGATTCCGCTTTAGGATGGCGATCGTTTCAATGGTTCAAAGATT
This sequence comes from Araneus ventricosus, assembly GCA_013235015.1. Lineage (NCBI taxonomy): Eukaryota > Metazoa > Arthropoda > Arachnida > Araneae > Araneidae > Araneus > Araneus ventricosus. The sequence goes on from BGPR01010027.1 coordinate 5,571, forward strand.
AACACAGAATGGCAAATATAGAGTAATTAGAACATTTGTATCGGTTTGCTAATGTCGTGACATTTATAGTTCATAAATCTATTTAAACCTTTAAGGACTGCAGGAAAGAGCAAATCTATTTTTTTGATAGCGGGGACTATTCACTGAACGACTGTAATTATTGTCGCCAGTATTTGCACACATAGAGTGTGTTCTACAAATTACTCCGTCATTTTAAAATTAAAACACTCTGGAGCAGAAAACCACAGAAAATTAAAACCAGTGGCAACTGGTTTAATTAAACTGTTTCTTTTGAAAGTCGTAAAAATCTGATACAGATGTTTAGAAATTTGTAACAAATGTTACCGACAGGTGGCGCTGTATGGTATAATTGTAGGCAAATTTCCTCAAAGAGTGTACTTATTTCACGATTTCCTAATATCGATGTTTCCAATTGAAACTTCTGAAACTATTAACCAAAAAAGAATGATTTTAAAATTATTTTTAAACCTAAGAATTGTTTTAATAACTAGATTGCATTTTATTATTCTCTTAGGTTTTTTTTCCAAAAATTACAAAAAAGTCCTGTCCGTCAGAAGCGTTATTTTATGTAAGCAAATTAACAGAATTGTCAAAAGTAGGCTAGATAGTATTTATCGAAGTGTTTCAAATATAACATTATATAAGCATTATGTGCGGATCTTTTTCACATTCCATGACAAAAAAAAACTAATGCAATGAAATGCCACATTTTAAAGAGAACATGAAGAGAGGCATAATTAAAGAATAAGAATGAGTTCTTTAGTTGCAAAGTTTGTTTATTTCAGTCCGTTAGTGATTAAGAAATCTCACATGGGCTTCAAATACTCATTAGTTAGTAAAAAGTAGTAACACATGCAACATCCTCTTTGAAAAAGCTTGAGCTTCGCTTTATTTCATAAAACACTGGTGAAAAATTATAGTTAACATTTTAGAGTGCTCAGTTTCCTCTTTCCACAACAAAAGAATAAAGCTATAAAAGGTATTTTGCTGCAGTATTCGCATAAAAAATATGCAGAAATTTATGATGCAATTTTTAATACAAAATGACATTGACAGTCATTAGTGATTGAATGTTCCATAATTGGAGGCAGAGTTCATATGCCGCTGATTTTCCATGCTTCTTCTCGAGAGGCGCTGTAATTGTTGAAAAGTCAGCGATCAGCGTTGATAATAGTCCAGTCAACGAAGGGTTTAAAAAAACAATAAATCATAAAGTTTTAAAATTGGTATACGTGTTCGTGAGTCGCTTCTGATGAACGTACTAAAAGTCCCCGTTCCTGGGTGGTGAGCCCGTGGCGCCATCTTGTATTTTATACCCAATTTTTTAGTTTTTCCTGAATATCTTAAAAACTATTCAGATTTGAAATTACAATTGAGTTAACATATTAAAGAGCGTAAATTTCCGTACCAAAAAAGGCTTTTATTATTCTTCAAGCTTTAATTGTATCATAGATAATAGATCACAAAGGTTGCCGCCATTTTGGATTTCCTCCCCCATTTTTAGTTTTTCTTGAATATCTCGAAAACTATTCAATATTCAAATTACACATGATTTTAAAAATTAAAGTCAGTACCATTGCCTAAAAATGGATGCTTTGATTTTTTTCTAGCTTCAATCTTATTGAGATAATTGGTCTCAAAGTGGATGAATTTGTAAAAAGTCTTAGTTAGTTTCAATAGTCCAGTCAACGAAGGGTTTGAAAAAAAATATTAAATCATATAGATTTGAAAATTGGAACGCTTGTTATCGAGATGCTTCTGATGAACAAACTTAAAGTCTCCGGTCTTGGAGGGGAAGGGTAAGCTAGCGCCGCCATATTGGATTTCCTCCCCTTTTTTATTTTTTCTTCAATATCTCGATATCTATTCAGTTTTCAAATTACAATTGTTTAACAAATTAAAGAGCGTAAAAGTTTCTACAAATACATACTTTTATTTTTCTTTCAACTTTTATAGTTTCCCAGATAACGGGTCTCAAATGTTACCGCCATTTTAGATTTCCTCCTCCTGTTTTTAGTTTTTCTTGAATACCTCGAAATCTATTTAGTTTTTAGATTACAATTGTTTAACAAATTAAAGAGCATGAAAGTTTCTACAAATACATACTTTTATTTTTTCCAGCTTTAATAGTTCCCCAGATAATGGGTCTCAAAGGTTACATCCATCTTGAATTTCCCTCCCCATTTTTAGCTTTCCTTGAATATCTAGAAAACTATTCAATATTAAATTTACATGTGATTTAACAAATTAAAGAGCGTGCAATTCCCACGCATGCTTCTATGTTTGATTTAACTTAAATAGTTTCTGAGATATTGGATTTCAAAATTTGTTACCATTTTGGATTTTATCCCCCCTCCCGCTTTTTAGTTTTTCTTAAATATCTCAGAAACTATTAGAGCTAGAAAAAAATAAAAGTGTGAATTTTATGGGAATTTTACTTTCATTAATTTGATGTATTACATGTAATCTAAAAATCAAATAGTTTTCAAGACATTCGATGAAAATAGGGGATAAAATCCAAGATGGCGGCAAATTTTGAGACCCATTATCAAAGATACTAATAAAGATCGAAGAAATATAAAAGCTTACATTTTTATGAAATTTTAAGCTCCTTAATTTTTGGTATCAATTGTGAGTTAAAAACTGAATGGATTTCGAGATAGTCCAGAAAAACTAAAAAAGAGGGATGAAATCCAAGATTTCGGCAGGAACTCAGGCCCCAGGATCGGGGACTTTTAGTATGTTTATCAAAAGCCCCTCACGAACATGTGTACCAATTTTCAAAACTATATACGATTTAATGCTTTTTTTCCAAATCTTTCGTTGACTGGACTATCAACTAAGATTTTGAACAAATTCGTCCAATTTGAGACCAATTATCTACTTGATGAAAAATCCAAACGTCCATTTGCAGGGAATGGTTGTCTCTTTGATTTGTTAAATCATAAGTAATTTCAATATTGAATAGTTTTCGAGAGACAAAAGAAATACAACATGGCGGCAACCTTTGAGACCCATTATCTGGTAAACTATTAAAGATGAAAGAAAAATAAAAATATGCATTTGTAGAAACTTCTATGTCTTTAGTTTGTTATATCAATTGTAATTTGAAAACTGAATATTTTTCGAGATATTCAATTAAAACTAAGAAACGGAGATGAAATCCAAGATGGTGCCGCGAGCTCACCTCCCCCAGGGTCGGAGACTTTTATTATGTTCATTTTTAGCCCCTAACGAACATGTTCAACACTATAAGATTTAATGTTTTTTCATCCCCATTTTGGAACCTCGTTGACTGGACTATAAGAGTATTATCAGCTCTGTTAGATACTCGATATTTCTCTTTTGTGTTATATAGTTTTGACATAGTATTTAGTTATATATAAGAGTACGATTAGGGTTTATGTTACATTGACATATATGTTACAAGGGCAAATATAATAACATGCTTAGCACTTAAGTTAAACTTTTATTTGCACAGCTAGATTCAATAAATTCTGAATTAATTTCAGAAAGTTCTTTATAATTATCACTATTTTTAATCAAGTATTAAGTCGAATAAAAACTGAAATTACTTGTTTTTGACTTTGTCCAAGTCGATCTATTTCTTTAAAACTTGCAACTCACAAATCAAAATTTTTTAATGTAGCGTGATAACTGGAAATAACTTATACAATAGCTTGTTTTATGGTTATTGTTTTGAAACCGATTGCTACTCAAGAGGCATGATGGCTACTGAAAATACCATACCTATTTCAAATCGTAAATGCAACCCCATTTCTCTTCGCGATATCTTTTGTTTCAAACAAAGCATAAAGAACCAGAAGATTGCTAAATTTTTCTCTAAAACTACAAAAATCGCCTTTGTTTTGCAATTGCTGTAATATTTTAAAACTTCAAAAATGTCATCAGTAATTTTCAGGCTTATCATCCATTATTAAAATGAAATTTCTAAAATTATGCTCATGGATGGATTCTTTAAGAAAAATAACATTTAAGAATAGAAATATTCGAAACAATATGGTAGCTTCCAGTTTAATGTTTTCCTTCATACAATGTGCAATGCATTATTTATATGTTATGTTGAATAAATAAATGTCATATCAATTCTCAAATAATCGTTCTTACTTCAATTGGACAAGTTGTCTCTTCTTTATTTCGGATAATGTAGTGCAACTTTCACATCCTGCAGCCATTTCTGGTAAAATGCTCCGTGAAACGAAATCCAGAAAAGGTCCTAAAGCAAAGATCTTCTATGTAGCATAACATACACAGGAGAAAATCCTCTCTTACAAGTAGATCAAGTTTTATGATAATTTAGAACTGCTGTTGTATATAATAAAACCCATACACTTACTCAAACTTTACAGGAGTTTCGTACGTGTTACTATAAAGTTTTTATCAAGTTTATAGTGCTTTAAAAAGTTTGTAAAATGATTATTAAATTAAACCTTTAAAAATAAACCAATTTATAAATTGTCTTTCGTTTTCAAATAAGATGTTACTAATTTAATTTTCGTTGTGCAAATGCTGTGAATTTTAAAATATTTATTTTATAGAATTTATATGCTATCTCTTACGCATTCATTATTCCATCGTTTTCATCATTTCCGCATAATGATTTCTTTCTTACTGGAATTAATGTATTACAAACCATATGTTATTATTTCTTCGACCTTGAATTTTTGAATGCTACGCACTTTTTATATTAGATAGTGGTAAATTTTACGTCGAAGATATCCCACAAACGAGGAATCTGACATCAGGCTCTTTGCAGACAACGTTGCTATTCTTTGTACCAATCAACACCCAAATGTAATCTTAGAAATATTCACAGAGCAGCTCCCAGCACTTTAAAAATTTCTAATCCAATGGGAAATCCAAATTAACACCACTAAATGTCTAGCAGTCTGCTTCTCATAGAAAAGAAATTTCCTCTCTCTATCCTAGCTTTTCGAAAAAATTATTCCCTGGAAGGAAGAAAAAGTATACCTTAGTGCATCTCGGGATAGACACCCAACTTTCTAAAATAAGATTAAAAAATTATGAGAAGCTACAAATGTGCTAAAACCAAATTATTCCACATAATTGGATATGACTCCCAGCTCTCAAAAAACACTAAACTTCTAATTTACAAAACCATGCTACGTCCTCTTATTAGTTTCGCGTCACCTATGTGTGCCAATGCAGTTTATACTCAAAGAAAACCGTTAGAAGCCCTGCGGAACAAAACTGCTAGCCGAATAAGTAACTTGTAATGGTTTTTAAGAAACAAAGATATCCAGAAAAATATACAAGTAGCCTCTACCGAAGACTACCACAAAAAACTACACATAAAGGCAACCCGACCTTACGAGAAAATTTCAGAATAGACCAATCCCAAGACAATCTGAAGGTAGTCAGCAACGATTCCTCCCTGTGCGTTCTGCTCCTCCTCATTTGCTCGACTCCTGAACGAAGGCGAATGGTATTGTATTACCCTTTAGTAAATCCCCAATTTCATTGTATAATAACTCAATCTCCTATCTTTTCTATCTTAATTTTTTTAAATCCCCTATTATGCATGAAAAAACAATATTATTTTATATAAATAATAAGGCACTTACGATGTTGCCCTGTAAATGAATTTATAATGCCAAATCTCTCCCATTAATAGAACTGTCCGAATGTTAAGAATAAAGAGTTTAACCACTAAGTTAACCCTTATCACTGTCGATATGTCTTAGACTACATTTATAATTACCAGCCAGAATATATAATTTCAGGCCTTAAATAAAACTTTAACTTGCATATAAGACTTTTGTTGTTGAGTAGTCATGAATAACATTTTATAAAGAAAATATTTTTATAAAAATAGTGGTATGATATTTTAAGCGTGTTTACTTTTATAGTTACCATTCTTAGAAATGACATTAAAAATTACTTTCTTAAATTGTTAATTTCGGTGTATATTTCGAGCAGCATGTACAGTGAAACCTGTACTAAGGGAAATGTAAAGGGACTAGAAAAATATTCCGTTTTAGACAAGTTTCCTTCTCTTTCAGGGCTCATTAGTATATGAGGATTTCAAATGTATCTAATCATTATTTAAATCAAATCGATTGTAATAAAGTAGATATTCTAAGATTAATTAATAAAATACCATAAAAATATAAATAATACGACAATTTCTTTTTAATAAGTGTCTCATTTTAAAATTAAGATTAATTAAAAATTACACAATAACATTAAAATTTATGAAACATATAAAAGCTACATTTTTATATGTATTTTATTTTAATAACTAGAAAATCACCCGTCATGGTATGGCGGGTTTAAATTTCCTTCTTATTGGAGAGATTTCCCGTCAAATTTGACGTGTTTAAATACATATATTTGCGAGAGAAATGTTTAACATTGATTGAAAACAAATAGAATAAACATATTTTTATGACAGGAAATATTTTTTTAAATTTATTTTTTGTTGCTTAACAACTTTCCTTGTACTTCAGATGTCTAATCAAAGAACTTCTCTGCATGTCAAACAATGCCACAAAATAGTATCAAATTATATCATTACGCTTGCAATAAATAATCAGATTCATCGTGGCGTTCAAACTTTATCACGCGTATAATATACCATTGACGTGATTTACTACTTTCTATTAAAAACGGAATTTACTAGAAATATATGATTAATATAATTGAAAATTTCTAGGTAACTATTGATCATAGCGAGATAAATTTTAAATCAATTGATAGCAAATTTTATTTCACTATTTCAGAGCTATTAAATTTGAAGTTACAACTACAATTACTTTTTAAATTTAAAACTATTGAAAGTTAGGTGTTCTAACAATGATATAATGTTGTTTAACGTCTCGCAGTGCTATGGCGCGAATTTTATTGTGAGTGACGTCAGAGCGTTACCGAGACACAGATGTGGGGCATTATTTTAGTAATATTGCTTTTGGACACTAAATAGAAATAAATATCATAGTCATTAATTACTTTGAACAATTGATTATCCTTACTCAAAAGCTACAAATTTAAGGAAAATAAGGCTAAATCTATGTTTTAAAATAATTCAGTATTGTTTTCTATACATACGTTTTATGAATCTGCTTCGCTCCTTTAATTTTCTCACATTCTTCAAAAGTTCATTTAGTATCTCCCTGACTTAAGGCAAACTTTTCAAGTTCAGGTACTGTATCTGAAAAAGGATCCATATGCTTGAATGGAGAGTTGTTCTTTATCGGAAATGTTTTAATTTATATTACATTAATCATGACCACTGCTATCATTGTTCGCAAGCCTTTGAATTATATCATTCACATTATCAATACGAACCTCTGTTAAAATATTATCATCGATTGATATTAATTCTTTTGCACTCATATCAGAAACTTCACCGTTGTTTAACAAAATGTGCAGATCACTTTATCTATAGCTTCGGCTGAGGAGTAATTTTCGATGAAAATCTTTTCAGGTAAATTAGCGACGAGCGATTTTTGTCAGTTAGAACAGGTTTTCTAACAATGAAATATTATGAATTGTTCTGTGAAAATCTGTCCGTTTCCGCTTTAGACAAGTTCCGTTTCATGCAGGGGATGTACTATGGATATTTCCATATTTTTCGACGGGATCAAATATTTTTCCACTTAGGACAGTGTCCCGTTTCTTACGGTGTCCGTTTTAAACAAGATTTACTGTATCGCTATTCGTAAACGCAAATTCAACATAACCGCGAATTCAACAATTCCAAGAAAAATGGATAATGCGTTTGGCCGGGACTGAGTGACAAAAAATTTACGGACGAACAGACAAAATGCCGAACAGTCAAGTTGAAACAGGAACTAGCTCAGCTTCTTCAATTTTTTTGATTTGGTCCTCGTATTAATTTTGTTTATTTTTCCATAAAAAAACGAACAAATTATTATATACTTTACTACTTCAGATAGGAGATAAATTTCAAATCCTGCAGGATTATTCTACATGGCGTCTGTAAAAAGTAATCTGCTATTAAACAAAAATTCTTATTGAAACTTCTTTGATTGAGTATTAAAAAAAAATGAAAGGGAACGAATAAAAGTTATTTATCAACTGAATACAATGTTAACTCGAATAATAAAATTTATGAAAAAAGAAATAAAATTTAAAGCGTCTATACATAATTTAGCAAGAAGGATAGCCTCATTCTTAAAAATATCAAGAATGGATAACAGGTTAATTTTTTCCTCACTTTATTAAAAAGCTGAAATTGAATTCAGAAAAGCGTAAGCGTACCTTTTTAATTAGAAAAAGAGTTATTTTTTTTAAATAACGATGGTCCATTTAAATTCAAATGTTCCATTATCACAAAGAAGATAACCACAAATATTTTATTGTTCCAAAATCAACTGTAATTTCTGGGGCATTCTTGTCTCTTCGGTAAGGGCTATTTGTTTATAAAAGTAATAACTTCAAAATGAATGACATTTGAAATTTATAATTCAAACGGGAATTTTTGTTATATTATTCCATAATAAGATATTTTTGTATATATTCATAAGAACCTCTTATAAAATCCTAAATTTCAAGAATTTTCTGCTCTTCTACACTGATGGATTAAAATCTAATATTTATAGAACTCAGGTGTCGTCTCGCCCTCGTAATCTGTCCGCGGTTCAAAATTACTAGAAAAAAATTAATTCCCGCAAACAGTTCTGGTGTTGCTTCAAAACGTGAATTTAATATAACTATTATTTTTTTAGATTTTATTTGATACATTTTTGTGCACATTTCAGTATGTAAATAAAGATAATTAGATTAAATAACGCTTCGTGGTCTATATTATTATTTTCAATTATTTGCTTGCTTTTAATTATTATAAAGCATCTGAGGGTAATTCAGCCTCTCGGCCGTTTCAGCGTTCAATTAAATGTTTATCAAAAGAGTGGCCTCAACTACATCAAAACTGAATCTCAAAAGATGTTGCAGTAGCGCGCCTAGCTTGATCCGTTCAATAATATTTCCTGTGGAAGAGAAAAATCTGCGTTTATTAGCGTTCCTTAGCAGTCATTGTTATTTTCATCCGGTAAGTCTACCTCTTATACATTTAGTTATCGACTTGCACAAAATTAATCACTGCTGAATCTGTAGAGACTTTAAAAACTCTTCAATAATATGTGATGAATGTTCTCAAATATTTTCTAGTTTGTGCCTGAATCCCAATAGATACCACTAAACGAGCTGTACAGAAATTACCCTCGTGCTGTTAGCCTTTAAAAAGTAACGAACTTTCTTTGTTTCAATCCTTCATCTGCTATATCTCATTATGTTTCTTAATATTCAGTTTGGAAGTCACGAAAATAGCAATGTATACGAGCGGACTAGACTCAGGAGAATGTGAGGTTAGCTAAAGCAGTTAGAGAGAGCAAGTTTCTCCCCTTTCGCTGCCATCCAAAAGTCTGGCATCTCAAATTGTTCTTTATGTATCCGCCTATATCTATATCTTAAATGCACGTTTAAAAAAAGTTTCAAGTCTGAATCGACAGGAAATATATCTTAAATGCATGATAAATATCTGATTTGATTGAAAGAAATTTTCAACCTCTTGTCGTTATTGAGTTTATAATTGTGTTGTCACATTTTCTGTGTTATATCTGGCAAAAAATCTTTATCGACTTCGTAGTAAGAGGGAAGAGAATCAAGTATGCAGTTTAGAAATCTTTACTTTGATTGAATGGATAGAAAATTTTAAAAAATATCTTTAATTCTAGTCGTAAAGCCGTTTGCTGTTCTCTGTGCTTCGTAGATTGTGTTGCGTATACAACGATTGCCTGCAAAGGACAGTTTATAGCTATCTTCTAGGACTCCATACTGCGATAACAGTTTAGAGCGCCGCTTGTCTGCATTATTTGTAACTAATTTTAAAACTTCTATATCAGACGGCTTTTGTTAGAAACATCTATGAAAAAAGATAATACATTTTAAATGTTAAATTTAATGATACGTCGATCTTCAACGACAGCAGCGCCTTCTATCCTTGGCTTCTGCTAATGAAGATAAGAACTGGCAGACTTCGAGAGACGATCCAACAGTGAAAGGCAATACGTGTTCTGGACTGTAAAACTGCTCATTTTCGAGCACAGGACTCCATTTACCTGCAAGATGTCAGGTGGGCATCACAGTGATCAGATCTTGGAGCAATTTGTGTTTCTCCATCTAGTTACAGAGGGTCCGTTTTGAAAGCATTCGGCCGAAATTTTTGAGCTGTTCAAAGGGTTAATTCATTTTTATAGTAACAGTGAATCACTCCAGCATAAGGTTACTACCCTCAACTTGTTTGCCTATGGTTCCACTGTAAGTGGCTAATCGCCGCTAGGTCTTTTCGCACTCTTTCACAGAGCATCCAAAGTAAATACTCTACTGCATTTGGTAAATCAACAGTTTGCTACGGATTTTTCTTGATAATCCAAAAATTCCAGAATCCGAACAGAGATCAGCCCCCACTAGTTCGATTCCCGAGGTTTCACTGTATTTTTATGTTCTACATTAACTACCACTATTTTTAATCAGGTATTATGTCTAATAAAAATTGAAATTGATTTTTATCGACTTCGGATAATCCAAGTCGATCAATTTCTTTAAAACTTGCAACTCACAAATCAGATATTTTTAACGTAGCGCGAGAACTGGAAAAAACAGAGATAATAGAGTGAATTGTATTAAAACCGATCGCATCGCTACTAAAGAAGCATGATGGCTACTGAAAATACCATACATATTTCAAATCGTAACTGTAACCCCATTTCTCTTCGCGATATATTTTGTTTCGAGCAAAGGAAAAAGAACAGGACGATTGCTAAAAGTTTCTCTAAATTTATGCCAATCGTCTTAGTTCTACAATTCCTATTATATTTTAAAACTTCCAACATGTAATCAGTATTTTTCTGTCATATCATGCATTATTCCACTGAAATTTCTAAAACCATGATTGTGGATAGATTCGTTTGGAAAAATAATTTCATTTAATAATAAAAATATTCGAAACACTATAATATCTTCTGGGGTATTGTTTTACATTATTCAATGTGTAATGCGTTTCTTATTTTTTGTAGAATAAATAAACGGTATATCAATTCTCAAATAATAGTTCTTAGTTCAATTTGGACAATTTTTCTCTTGTTCATTTGGGATAATGTAATACAACTTTCGTAGATAGATGATAATTAAGATCTGCTGCTATATGTAGTAAAACCCATACTCTTATTCAAACTTTGCATGAGTTTCATACGTGTTACAATAAAATTTTGAGCTAGTTTATATTGCTTAAAAAAGTTTGTAAACCGAATCTTAAAATAAAACTTTAAAATAAACAAATTCATAAATTATCTTTCGTTTTTAAAACTAAAAATTCAAAAATTTACTTTTTGTTATGCAAATTCTGTGAAGTTTAAAATGCTTATTGAATAGAATTTAAATGCTCTCTGACACGATATTCATTATTCCATCGGAATATTTCTTGTCGTTGTCTTTGTCGGCATTTTTGCAAAGTAATTTCTTTGACACTGGAATTAATACATTATAAACCTTATGTTATTATTTCATAGACCTTGAATTATTGAATTCTAATCACTTTTTATATAAAACAGTGCTAAATTGTACATCAAAGACATCCCATAAATCGAGGAAACTGACATCAGCCTCTTTGCAGATGACATTGAGATTCTTTGTACTAATCAACACCCAAATGTAATCTCAGAAATAATCAATAAGAACCTCCAAATACTTGAAAAATGTCTAATCCAATGGGAAATCGATATTAACACCAGTAAATGTCAAGCAGTCTGCTTCTTATTGAAAAGATATCTTGCTCTAACCAAGATTTTCAAAAAAATTATTCCCTGAAAAAAGAAACAGTATACCTTCTCGTATCTTGAGATAGACATCCAACTTTATAAAATCAGATCGAAAAATTGAGAGAAACTACAAATGTGCTAAAACCAAATTATCCCCATAATAGGATGTGACTCCCAGCTCTCTCAAATCACTGAACTTCTAATTCACAAAACCTTGCTACGTCCTGTTATTAGTTTTGCTTCACAAATAAGGGCCACTGCAGCTGACTCGTAAAAAACCATTTGAATTCCTACAAAACAAAATTGCTCTCCGAATAAGTAACTTGTAATGGTTTTTAAGGAACAAGGATTTCCAGAAAAATCTACAACTCACCTCTATCTAAGACTACGACAAAAAACAACCCGGCACTCCGAGAAATTGTATAATACGATCCCAAGACAATCAGAAGACTAGTCAGCAACTAACCTTCCAGGTGCGTACTGCCCCACCCACAGAGGGGAAAGAACCTCTCTCACAAGTAGATCAAGTTTTATGATAATTTAGAACTGCTGCTCTATATAATGAAACACATACTCTTATTCAAACTTTACATGAGTTTCGTACGTGTTACTATAAAAATTTTTTCAAGTTTACAGTTAAAAACGTTTGTAAACTCGTTCTTAAATTAAAACTTTAAAATTAAACCAATTTATAAATTATCTTTCGTTTTTGTAAATAAGATTTTAATAATTTAATTTTTGTTCTGCAAATGCTGTGAATTTTAAACTGATTATTTTATAAAATTTAAATGATATTTCAAACGATATTCACTATTCTTTAGGAATTTCTCTTGTCCTTGTCTGAAGTTCCGCCAAGTGATTTCTTAGACACTGAAATTAATATATTGCAAACCATATGCTATTATTTCTTCGACCTTGAAATATTGAATGCTACGCACTTTTTATATAAGATAACTTGCAGTGGTGGCGTAGTGGAAAGGGGTAGGCTTTGAGTCCGGAGGGTTCCAGGTTCGAAACCCGTTTCCATTGAAGATCCGTCGTGTATTGAGTCTGCTGCATGTTTAATCAAGTATAGGTGACCAATCATCAATCTGTTGGTGTTGTGCGGAAATGTGGAGAGGTGGTGCCAGCTCAGGAGTCGTCCTTTTCATCTCAGCAAGGTTCAAAATTACGAGGTCCGATAAATAATAGGCCTCATGTTGCTTCGAAACGGACGTTAATATAACTAAATTAAAATAAACCTGAGCGAAGCTAATGGCGAGGTATTTCCCTTAAGTAAATCCAAAATCCCATATAATACCTCACTCTCCTTTCTTTCCCTTTTATTTTTTTCTAATTAAATACAGTACACATTATGATTTCATAATAATAATATCGAGTTTGCTCTGTAACTAATTTTGTAATGTCATTTATAGGAAAATCCGGATGTTGAGAATCATGAGCTCAGGCCATACGTTAACTAACAGCGACACCATTATGACTTCAATTGGAATTACCAGCGAAAATATTTAAAGTAGGGCTTTTTATAAAAGAAAGATGTTTAAATACAGATGGTAGATTGAAGCATGTCAAAAAATAAAAAATATATATAGATAGCACTTCTTTAGAAATAGTGGTAGATTTTTTTAAGAATGTCAACAAATATACTTAGAAATATCATTTAATGGGCGCTTTCATAAATTCTCAGTTTTAGTATATATTTCGAGCAGCATGTATCACTATTCCGAAACGGAAATTCTAAAAACTTCATTCGTGCATTCAGTTCATATATTCTCCTCTAAACAGTAAACTTTCAAGCCATTCAACAAATATATATAGCATGTCAACAATTATACTTAGCATACTTAGAAATGAATTATTAAAATTTTTTTAATCCACTTTGGTTTTGAAACACAGAATATTTCAATTTTATAACGATGTCTAGGTCGGTTTTGCAGAAAATTTTGGATTGGTTTATTCTGGTTATAAAAGCTTCAAGCAGAATTGAAAGCATTTTAAAAAATCGAGATTGTTTTATAAGCATTCTTCTCTTACATTTCCTCTAAAGAATGTCACTTTGAAGAAATTTGTTTCTACCTATGAGTAATCCAACTAAACATTCTCAACAGACAACTATAATTTATTCATCAGCAAAAAGAATCCAGAATCAACTATCTCTCTGACAGGTTCTAGCTGTTATTTCACGATTTTCTAATTTCGATGTTCTCCAATAGCTACTTTGTAAACTATTATCCGAAAAAAGTTCGATTTGAAAACTATTTTAAAAGTAAAAAATATTTTTAATGAGGAGATTTCATTTTATTATTCCCCGTGGATATTTTTTTATAATTTTTTAAAAATTAATTTCCTGACCAAGCGAGGTGATCATCTGGTTGACTATAAATTTGTTTGTAAGTAGTCACGGCCAAATACGATGTTCGATTTTCTTCTAATTCTGTATGAATATTTTTTGACGTCATTAAAAACCACGCATGGGATAGGGATTTAATTTTTGATTCCGTTGTAAGATGGCGATCGTTTCAATGGCTTCACAGCTTAGTACAACAATGACAAATATGGCACAATTAACACATTTAAGTCGGTTCGATAATGGTGAAACATTTAATGTTTTAAAACAGTTTAAAACTTTAAAGACTGCGAGAAAGAAAAAATATAAGGGTTTTTTTTTTCAGGATCGCGTGGACTATTCACTGTACAACTGTAATTATAGTCGCCAGTATGTGTACACTAACAGGGTGTTGTACAAAGGCTTCCATATTTTAAAATTAAATCTGATACAGATGTTTAGAACTTATATTTAGTTTTTATTATAGTAATAATAAGACACAGTCGAGGAAGAAAACTGTCTAAATAGAATTATTCTACTATACTTAATCGTATATTGGATTTTTAAAAGTCATCGTAAAGGCAAGAAAGTAGTCTACTGAAGGAATTTTCCGATTAAAAAAATTTTAAGGGATTGTCTGCATATGTAAAGCTGTACTATCTTTAAAAATTCGAATGACAACACAGTTTTAGTTTTCATGAATAGAATCTTTCTAACATAGTCATCGAGAGATACTTGAAATTTTGTGTTTTCGACATAATAAGGTCGTTTCCGATAGTTAAACTGATTTTACAAATTATTCTCTGGAATAGTAGATTTTTTATTAATATTGCATTTTAAAAGTATGTTTAAAGGCGTCTATTGAAGTATTTTTCTGTCTAAAAGTTATATTTCGGTCTGTCTACGCATGTAAATCTGTACTATCTTCAAATATCCAGTGGCAACACCTTTTTCGATTTCTTGAACAGAGTCTTCATGAAAACATTATTCAATCTGTATAAAACTTTATCTAAAATAGACATCTGGAGGTGTGTGCATCAGCAATGTGTTTTCAAGATATAAAGGTGTTCTCCGATAGTTAAACACATTTTACCAGCTATTCTCTGGACGTCGTTACTAGTATTTTCATTATCGGAACACTTTAAAAGCATTTTTAATGAATGTACGTTACAATAGATTACTACATGATGCATCAGAAAGATTTATTCTGTTGTATTTTCTAGAAAAAAATTACATTCTGTGCTGCTAAGACATATTCATCATCATTGGGCTTCTAAGAGATATTGGACAGAGTTGTAATTTTTTTTAAAACTGCACTTGAGCTTCAATTAACAGTATGCTCTAAGCATCGAAATTCAAAACAAAATAAATGAAGTTTATTTATTTTTTTAACGAAATCTTAAGATTAATAGCTTGCTGAGAGAAATGTAAAGTGTACGCATTTTTTTTTCTTTCTGCATTTTGTTTCTTCATTTCTTTATTTGTGCATAATATTTCTATTAGCATTGCTTAACCCCTTAAGTCTTGCTCCTGACATAGTGACGGGTATCGAATTATCACATTCTTAGGCTAACTAAGATAAGTTCTCCGTCCGACTCTTTTGACTCGTATATATTTTTTAATGCAAATTATTTACACAAATTTTCTTTTTTATCACTATTCAAAAAATTACTATTAAATTCCTGTTTTTTAAACAGTATTAACGAAATCACAATTAATTGAATCTCTATTAGAGAAATTATACAACTGTCTGAATGTTGATAAACTCGCCATTGTCTCTCCAAACTTTTAAAACATTAAAACGACATATATTTTGAAACGGAAAAAAAATAAACGGACAAACAGACAAAATGCCGAACAGTCGAGATGAAATAGGACTCGCTTCGCTCCTTCAATTATTTGGTATTTTGTTTCATATTTGGATAATTTTTTATATTTTTATTTATAAAACCTAGCCATTTCTTATATTTGGAATGAAATTTCAAATCTTGCAGTATTATTCAACAAGATGTATTTCAAACGTAATCAGGTATTAATCGAATATTTCTATTGGAACTGATACTAAATATAAGAAAATAAATTGAATGAAAATTACGAAGAATAAAAGCCGTTTATCTACAAAGTGCAATGGTAGTTGGGATAATAAAATTAATTAAAAAAATATTTAAAATTATGAAGTATTTATATGTAATTTGCGAAAAAACAACAGGATTATACAACAATTTTCAATAATGGATAAGAGTTTTTTTCACCTCACGTACTTAAACGTTTGAAATTCATAACAAAAAGACATGAGAACAGCTCCTTATTTTGAAACAGAATTTCTTTTTGTTAAATAAAAACCGTCCATTTAAATGATATTTTCCTTTGTCAAAAAATTTAAAAAAATAACCACAATCGCAAAAATTGCTTTTAACTTCTTAGGCATTCAACATCTTCCTTATACTTCGGAATCAAGCTCACAACAAACTAAATTGACCTGATAAACTTCTGCTAATCCGATACTCATCTGGCCCACTGGGCAAATCTAAATCGCTGTCTAGAGCAGTTTTAAGGCTTTATATCTAAATTGTTTCATTTTAACTCTGAGACTGAGTAGAAGTGCATGTGCGCTGCCACTCAAAGAATAATGAAGTAATATTTTTTTTAAAAAAAGTAATAACTTCAAAACGAATGAATTCAAAATTTTTCATCAAACAATAAATTTTATATAAAATATTAAGAAAAAAATATTGTTTCATGTATTCTTTAGGAACTCTTACAAAATCTGCTAGAATAGCTACAAATACTCTCAAATTTTTGTGTATCATAGGTGATTACAGTATGTTGTCACAAAGCTATATACCGCTTAGTGGTTCCAGCCATTAAATATAATTTTCCGTGTGTGGATTTAGATATAAAAGCCTTGATAAAACATTGTGAAGTTCGATGTCATAATTAAATCATCATTTTCATAATTCATGGCCAACTACGTCTGCCACGTAACTGTGACATCATGTAAACTGCATCTACACTATCTGCTGTTTAACAAGAATACTTTTCGAATTAGAATTCTGATTAAACACAACAATACATTTTTGTACCGTTCATTTCACTATGTTTACACACTGCAAAGTTAAGCCTTCGTGCCTTAATGCTGATGGAAAGGACGATTTCATTGGGTTTGGAGAAGCACAAGATTAGAAGAATGCGAGCCTAGTTTCCGAGCATGACCAAGGCAGGAATGCTTTTCTAGTGAATATTTCAAAAGAATCTCTCTCATATTTGTGCTACATAGAAGAAAACCAAAGAGCACTCACCCCGATCGCTAGGGTTGCCATAATTTTGAAGTATTGATACGGAACGTATACATGCTAAATATATAAAACTCGAAAGAGTTGCGCAAGTAATGGTGTATTTTACTCTGCAGAAAAATTAATAATGTTTAAGCAATATAATAAAATAAAAACATAGAATAATAAAAAAGATGCAAGGCTAACACTTTTTAGCCCATTCATATTTTAATGTTGTTCTTACTTTCTTAATTAAATTAATTTTATTCGTTCGCATAATTATAAAATTGGCTGCAAGTTATTTGAAAATTTAATGATTAATCAAAATTACTTTAATAATCTCCACTCAGTGAAGTTAGGGAGGAAACGGGATAAAAACGAGACATAAAGTAATACGAGACTGAGTAATGAAATACGGTGGCGGTCACATTTAAATGGACACGGGACATTTGGCAATATATGTTACGGGACATGGCAACCCTACCGATAGTTAAATTACTGTTGAACAGTCGCAGGGAAAAAACAAATAACTCTTCACTACTCTGCTGTCAATCATCAGATTCCAATATGTAAAATAAAAGAAACGTCAACTAAAAGATTTTGATTCAAAAAAATTTCATCATCAAAGTTGCACATACTGCAAAATTCCCGAAGGAACGTTTTGATATCATAAATAAATTCCTCGTAGAAATATTACACAGGGTGCAAGATTTGTTCAATATATCATGATTCCATCATTAGACATTTGACATTTTTTTCGAGATAAAAGAGGCTAGCCTGCATATACAGGTATGCTCTCAGCTTTTGACAAGACGACGTCAGTAGATTTTTTATTTGAGTGACAATTAAAAAGCATCGTTGAAGTCATAATCTATATTTTATAATAGATTGCTACTTGATCAATGGTTTACTGCATTGAGAGTTTCTGGGGAAAAAAATTTTCAGTCCTGTAGAAACGTGTTCAGCAACTTAAAATTTTCTTCCAAAATGAATTTGAACCTGAATTATCATTGCATCAAACAATTTACAATAATGAGTTTAATTTTAAGAGCGAAAGTAATAAAACAAGATAGATATTTTGTTGTTTTAATAACATGTTAAAATTACTGCTAAGATTAATAACTTCCTGAGAGAGATATCTGCTTTACAATGAATTTCCTCTATTGTGTATCTTTGCTTATTATTCCTTTATGAATGGACTGAATGAAATATTGCCCCACTTTATTTTATAAGTTTTTAAATAAAATGATGGAGCTCTTCATCCATTGATAAACGTAGACCATGTTTTACAATATCGACTTTTTCAAGGCATTTGTGCATTTCGACATTCTGATGGATTGGAATTTATTATCATTAAATTTTATTCGATGCATTTTTTCGGCACCATTTGGCATGTAATTAAAGATCATTAATGATCACATTTAGATAACGATTATTTTCCTAAATAGCTTGTTCTGGTATGTGTACTGACTTTTAATTCCAGCGACGAAAGTATCACTAAATGAGAAATGTAATTATGCGTTCTAAGCATTAATATTTCCTTGTTCAGAAAAGAGCTGTTTTAGGGTTCAATCCGAATTATGTTTTGAAATACTATAAATGAATCAGAGTTTTGAGGAAGGGAACAAGCACAAACAAATCGGAAAGCAGACGAAACGTGTGCTATCTCGTATATATTCTCTTTATTGACAATAAGAAAGGAACAACAATCTCAAAGTAAACTACTGAGGTTAAAATCTTATCTAAAATTCGGGTTATAAAAAGGCAAATAATAAAAATTCGAAGGAAATGTGTTTTATTTCTCCAAAAAAATAAGTTTTGGATTCGTTTGCTTCTTTAAGATGCCGATTCAATTCGAAAGACGAACAGTAAGAAAATTAACAAAAAAATACGTCTTCTAAAGGTTGAGTATCGTGAATCTCTTTCATTTTACACAATCATGCTATAATAATGAGCATCCAACTATAAAATTATTCTCTGAGAACCAAAGAGGACCAACGCACAATTTTCGCTTATCTGAGCTGGGTATAATTTTTTATATAGAGGAAAGTAAAGTATTTGACAAGACATGCTACCTAGTATAAAGCAAAAGTATTTTGATTCGCGATTTTTTAATATACAGAATATTTTTATTTTCATAGTGATCTCTTGTAAGGTTTTCCGAAAATTGTAGATTGATCCACTTTGGTTATCAACGTCTCAAGCAGAATTGAAACATTTTTAAAAATCGAGAGTGATCTAACATTCTTCAAATAGTTCCACTGAAGAATGTTACTTTAAAGCGATATGTTTCTTCCTATGAGTAATGCAACTAAACATTCTGAGCAGGCAACAGTAAAATTGTCATCACTACAAAGAATCCAGAACTATTTATCTGGCAGGCTCTAGGTGTTATTTCGCGATTTCCTATTTTCGATGTTTTCCAACGGAAACTTCGCAAACTATTAACCAAAAAAGAGAGATTTTCAAGCTATTTTAAAAGTTAAAAGTTATTTTTAATGGAGAGATTCATTTTATTATTTTCTCAGATTTTTTTATAGTTACAAAAATATATTTCCTAATCGAGCGAAGTGATGTCCTGTTAAAACTCGTACGTTCGACATTTCGTCTGCTTGACTGTAAGTTTGTTTGTTAATCAGTTACGACCATATACGGGGTTCGATTTTATTTGTATTGGCATGAATGTTCCTTGAAGTCATTAAGAAGGACATATGGGATCGGGATTTTTATTTATGATTCCGTTTTAGGACGACGATCATTACAATGGTTTCAAAGTTTAGCACAGCAATGTCAAATATGGCACAATTAAAACGTTTGTGTTGGTTTGGTAATGGAGAGACATTTATAGTTTGTAAATTTATCTAAACCTTTAAAGACTGCGGGAAAGAGTAAATCTAATTTTTTTATAGCGGGCACTATTCACTGAAATACTGTAATTATAATCCCCAGCATGTGCATACGTGCAGTGTTTTCTACAAAGGAATCCGTTATTTTGAAATTAAAAAACTCTGAAGCAGAAAATTGCAGAAAACTTAAAGCAGCTGCATGTTTATTTTCAAAGCCGTAAAAATCTGGTACAGAATTATAGAAATTTGTGACAAATGTTACCATCAAGTGGAGCTGTATGGTATAGTTGTAGGCAAATTCCTTCAAAGAGTGATCTTATTTCACGATTTCCTAATTTCAATGTTTTCATTTGAAACTTCATAAACTATTATCCGAAAAAAGAACAATTTGAAAATTATTTTAAAACCTAAAAATTCTTTTTAATAACTAGATTGCATTTTATCATTCTATGATGTATTTTTTTCTTCAAAAATTACAAAAACAATTCCTGTCATTCAGAAGCGTTATAAGCGTTATTTTAGTAAGCAAATTAACAGAATTGTCAAACGTAGGCTCGAAAGTGCTTATCATTCAATTATAACATTATATAAGCATTATGTGTGGATGTGTTTCACATTCCATGATAAAAAAAAAACTAATTCAAAGAAATACCACATTTTAAAGAGAACATGAAGAGAGGCATAATTAAGGAATAAGAATGTGTTCTTTAGTGCGGTTTGCAACGCCCGTTTATTTCATTCTGTTAGTGATTAAGCAACCTCACATGGGCTTCAAATAATAATTAGTAAGTAAAAAATAGCAACACATGCAGCATCCTCATTGAAAAAGCTTGAGCTTCGCTGTATTTCATAAGACTCTAGTGGAAATTACATGTTAACAATTTAGAGTGCGCACTGTCCTCTTTCTACTGCAAAAGACTAAAGCTAAAGAATGTATTTTACTGCATTATTCGCTTAGAAAACACGCATAAATTTATAATGTAATTTATAATACATAAAGATATTGACAGTCATTATTGAATGATAGTTCCATAATAGGAGGCAGAGTTCATGTGCACTGATTTTCCTTGCTTCCTATCGAGCGGCGCTGCGATCGTTTAAAAGTCCGTTATCAGTATTTATAATAGTCCAGTCAACGAAGGATTAAAAAAGCAATGAGTCATATAGTTTTGAAAATGTTATACGTGTTCGTCAGATTCTTCTGATGAACATACTACAGTCCCCGGTCACGGGCAGTGAGCTGGCGGCGCCACCATGCATTTCATTCCCCCTTTTTCAGTTTTCACTGAATATCTCGAAAACTATTCACTTTTCAAATTACCATTGATTTAACAAATTAAAGAGCGTAAATTTCCCTACTGAAACATATTTTATTATTCTTCCAGCTTTAAATGTTTCCTAGATAATGGGTCCCAAATATTGTCGCTATCTTGGATTTCCTCCTCTTTTTTCAGTTTTTTTTCAATATCTCGAAAACTATTCAATATTCAAATTACATATGATTTTAAAAGTTAAAGAGAGTACCATTCAGTACAAATGGATGCTTTGATTTCTTTCAAGCTTCAATAATTTTGAGACCAATTATCTCACAAAATATTAACTTCATGAAAAATCCAAGCATCCATTTGTAGGGAATGGTACTCTCTTTAATTTGTTATATCAATTGTTATTTGAAAACTGAATAGTTTTCGAGATATTCAGTAGAAACTAAGAAGGGGGTGGAAACCTAAGATGTGCCGCGAATACACCCTCCAGGGTCTGTGACTTTCAGTATGTTCCTCTTTAGTCCCTCACGAACATGTTCAAAACTATATGATTTAATGTCCCCCCCCCCTATTTCGGAACTTCGTTGACTGGACTATAAGAGCATTATCAACTCTGTTAGATATTTCGATATTTTCCATTTATGTTATACAATTTTGACATAATATTTAGTTATCTGTAAGAGTGCGATTTAGGTTTATGTTACAAGATCAAATATAATAAAATTCTTAGTACTTGAGTTAAAACTTTTATTTGCATAGCCAGATTCAATAAATTCAGAGTTAATTTCGGAAAATTATTAATACAGTATTTTTAATCAGATATTAAATCTAATAAAAATTGAAATTACTTGTTTTAGATTTTAAACATTTTCCTTGATAATCCGAAATTTTCAGAATCCGAAAAAGAGACAAGTCCCCGCTAGTTCGATTTCCGAGGTTCACTGTATTTTAAAATTTTATATTAATTACCAGTATTTTTAAACAGATATTGCGTGTAATAAAAATTGACATTATTTGTTTACGTTTTAGGATAATCCAAGCCAATCAATTTCTTTAATGATTGCAACTCACAAATAAAATATTTTTAGTGTAGCGAGAGAACTGGAAACAACTGAGCTTGTTTAACGTTTTAGTGAATTGTTTGAAAACCGATCTCATCGCTACTCAAGAGACCTGAAGGCCACTCAAAATACCATACATACTTCAAATCGTAACTATAACCCCATTTCTCTTCCCGATATCTTTTGTTTGGAACAAAGCATAAAGAACCGGCAGATTACTGAAGGTTTTTCGAAATTTACGGAAAATGTCTTTGTTTTGCAAATATTGTAATATTTCAAAACTTCTATCATGTAATCAGTAAGTTTCTGCGATATCATGCATAATTAAACTGAAATTTCTAAAACAATGTTTGTGGGGTTAGGGTTAGGTTATATTAACGTCCCGTTTTGAAGCAACACGAAACAATGTTTGTGGATAGATACTTTTGGAAAAATAATTTCATTTCACAATAAAAATATTCGAAACAATATATATCTCTTAGGTTATCGTTTTGCTTTATGCAATGTGCAATGCATTATTTATATGTTATGTTGAATAAATAGATGGTATATTAATTCTCAAATAATAGTTCTTAGTTCAATTTGGACAAGTTGTCTCTTATTCCTTTGAGATAATGTAGTACAACTTTCGTACCAAGGACCGATTTCTGGTATAATGCTACGTGAAACGAAACCCAGAAGGGGTTCTAAAGCAAAGATATTCTATGTAGCATAATATAAACAGGAGAAAATCCTCTCTTTCAAGTAGATCAAGTTTTATGATAATTTAGAACTGCTGTGTATATAATAAAACCCATACTCAAACTTTACATGAGTTTCGTACGTGTTACTATAAAATTTTTATCAAGTTTATAGTGCTTTAAAAAGTTTGTAAAATGATTCTTATATTAAACCTTTAAAAATAAACCAATTTATAAATTGTCTTTCGTTTTTTCAAATAAGATGTTACTAATTTAATTTTTGTTGTGCAAATGATGTGAATTTTAAAATATTTATTTTATAGAATTTAAATGCTATCTCATACGATATTCATTATTCCATCTTTGTCATCATTTCTGCAAAGTTATTCCTTTCTTACTGGAATTAATATATTACAAACCATATGTTATTATTTCTTGGACCTTGAATTTTTGAATGCTACGCACTTTTTGTATAAGATAGTGGTAAATTTTACGTCGAAGATATCCCACACACGAGGAATCTGACATCAGGCTCTTTGCAGACAACATTTCTATTTTTTGTACCAATCAACACCCTAATGTAATCTCAGAAATATTCACAGAGCAGCTCCCAGCACTTTAAAAATTTCTAATCCAATGGTAAATCCAAATTAACACCACTAAATGTCTAGCAGTGTGCTTCTCATAGAAAAGAAATTTCCTCTCTCTATCCTAGTTTTAAAAAATTATTCCCTGGAAATAAGAAAAAGTATACATTAGTGCATCTCGGGATAGACACCCAACTATCTAAAATAAGATTAAAAAATTATGAGAAGCTACAGTGTTAAAACCAATTATTCACCACAATTGGATATGACTCCCAGCTCTCAAAAACACTAGACTTCTAATTTACAAAACCATGCCACGTCCTCTTATTAGTTTCGCGTCACCTATATGTGCCAATGCAGTTTATACTCAAAGAAAACCATTAGAAGTCCTGCGGAACGAAACTGCTCGCCGAATAAGTAACTTGTAATGGTTTTTAAGAAACAAGAATATCCAGAAAAATATACAAGTAGCCTCTACCGAAGACTACCACAAAAAACTATACATAAAGACCACCCGGCCTTACGAGTAAATTTCAGAATAGACCAATCCCAAGACAATCTGAAGGTAGTCAGCAACGATTCCTCCCAGCGTTCTGCTCCTCCTCACTTGCTCGACTCCTGAACGAAGGCGAATGGCATTGTATTACCCTTTAGTAAATCCCCAATCTCATTCTATAATAACTCAATCTCCTATCTTTTCTATCTCTTAATTTTTTTAAATCCCCTATTATGCATGAAAAAACAATATTATTTTATATAAATAATAAGGCACTTCCGATGTTGCCCTGTAATTGAGTTTATAATGCCAAATCTATCCCATTAATAGCAATGTCCCAATGTTAATAATAAAGAGTTTAACCACTACGTTAACCCTCATCACTGTCGATATGTCTTAGACTACATTTATAATTACCAGCCGAATATATAATTTCAGGCCTTAAATAAAACATTTACTTGCAAAGTATTTTTCGTTGATGAGACATGAATAACATTTTATAAAGAAAATATTTTAATAAAAATAGTGGTATGATCTTTTAAGCGTGTTTACTTTTATAGTTACCATTCTTAGAAATGCCATTAAAAATTACTTTCTTAAATTGTTAATTTCGGTGTATATATCGAGCAGCATGTACAGTGAAACCTGTACTAAGCGAAATGTAAAGGGAATAGAAAAATATTCCGTTTTAGACAAGTTTCCTTCTCTTTCAGGGCTCATTAGTATATGAGGATTTCAAATGTATCTAATCATTATTTAAATCAAATCGATTGTAATAAAGTAGGTATTCTAAGATTAATTAATAAAACACCATAAAAATATAAATAATACGACAATTACGTTTTTATAAGTTTCGCATTTCAAAATTAAGATTAATTAAAAATTACACAATAACATTAAAATTTATGAAACATATAAAAGCTACATTTTTATATGTATTTTATTTTATTAACTAGAAAAACACCCGTCATGATATGGCGGGTTTAAATTTCCTTCTCATTGGAGAGATTTCCCGTCAAATTTGACGTGTTTAAATAGATATAATTGCGAGAGAAATGTTTAAAATTGATTGAAAACAAATAGAATAAACATATTTTTATGACAGGAAATATTTTTTTAAATTTATTTTTTGTTGTTTAACAATTTTCCTTGTACTTCAGATGTCTAATCAAAGAACTTCTCTGCATGTCAAACGATGCCACAAAATATTATCAAATTATATTATTACGTTTGCAATAAATAATCAGATTCATCGTGGCGTCCAAACTTTATCACGCGCATAATATACCATTGACATGATTTACTACTTTCTATTAAAAACGGAATTTCATTTGAAATATATGATTAATATAATTTAAAATTTCTTGGTAATTATTGATCATAGCGAGATAAATTTTATATCAATTGATAGCAAATTTTATTTCACTATTTTAGAGCTATTAAATTTGAAGTTAGAACTGCAATTACCTTTTTAAATTTAAAATTACTGAAAGTTAGGTGCTCTAACAATGAAATAATATTGTTTAACGTCTGGCAGTGCTATGGCGCGAATTTTATTGTTGGTGACGTCAGAGCGTTACTGAGAGACAGAAGTGGGGCATTTTTTTAGTAATATTGTTTTTGGACACTAAATAGAAATAAATATCATAGTCATTAATTACTTTGAACAATTGATTATCCTTACTCAAAAGCTACAAATTTAAGGAAAATAAGGCTAAATCTATATTTTAAAATAATTCAGTATTTTTTTCTACACATATGTTTTATGAATCCGCTTCGCTCCTTTAATTTTCTCCCTGTTCATTTAGTATCTCCCTGACTTATGGCAAAATTTTCAAGTTCAGGTACTGTATCTGAAAAAGGATCCATATGATTGAATGGAGAGTTGTTCTTTATCGGAAATGCTTTAATTTATATTACATTAATCATGATCACTGCTATCATTGTTTGCATGCCTTTGAATTATACCATTAACATTATCAATACGAACCTCTGTTAAAATATTATCATCGATTGATATGAATTCTTTTGCACTCATATCAGAAACTTCGCCGTTGTTCAACAAAATGTGCAGATCACTTTATCTATATCTTCGGATGAGGAGTAATTTTTGATGAAAACATTTTCAGGTAAATTCGCGACGAGCGATTCTTGTCAGTTAGAACAGGTTTTCTAACAATGAAATATTATGAATTGTTCTGTGAAAATCTGTCCGTTTCCGCTTTAGACAAGTTCCGTTTCATGCAGGGGATGTACTATGGATATTTCTATATTTTTAGACGGGATCAAATATTTTTCCACTTAGGACAGTGTCCCGTTTCTTACGGTGTCCGTTTTAAACAGGATTTACTGTATCGCTATTCGTAAACGCAAATTCAACAAATTTCATTCTTTCAGTCACTTCATATATTCTCCACGAAAGTTCCATCTGGAGGAAAGAAACGACGCCACCTGGTGACACTGCAGCTAGTTAAATATTATATAAATAGATTAGAATTTATATTTAGTTATTATTATAGTAATATTAAGACACAACCAAAGAAAAAACTGCCCATATAAGATTATTCTGCCATCGTTCATCGTATACTGAATTCATGAAACTCATTGTAAAGGCAATAAATGCGTCTAATGAAAGTTTTTTTTTCCGTCTAAAAATTTCACAAGGTGTTGTCTACATATGTAAAACTGTACTATCTTCAAATTTCCATATGGACGCAAGCTTTTAGTTTTCCATAATAGAATCTTCATGAAAAAAATATCCAGTTTATAAATTTTGCCTAACTTAGTCATCAAGAGATATTTCGAATTTCATGCTTTCGACATGAAAATGTTATCTCAATTGTTAAATAGATTTTCCCAGCTGTTTTCAGGACGTCGATAGTAATATTTTCATTATGTGACATTTAAAATGCATTTTTAAAGATATTATTAGACATGGTGCAATAGAATAATACATTAATCATAAAAAAATCTGTTGACATTTTCTAGAAAAATATTCAATACTATGGTGCTAACAGATATTCATGAGGGCTGTAAATTTTAACTAAACTGCACTTGAGCTGGAATTGCCTGTATGCTTAAAGAACTAAAATTTAAAACAAAATAAAATAGTTCATTAATTGTTTTAACGAAATGTTAACATTAATATTAAGATTCATAGCTTGCTGAGAGAAAGATAAAAATTCATTTTTTTCCTTTTCCACTTTGTTTCTGTATCTCTTTATTAGTTCATAATATTTCTGTTATCATTGCTTAGTATTCTCTTATGCATGCGCTTAATGAAAGGCTACACACATTTTTTTAGAATTTATACGAAGTGATATATCATTTCATTAACCGTTAAAATGTAAATCAGCTGTCATCCTTGCTTTTTTGGCAAATTACCAATTAATAGATATCCGTTGTAAATACGACGGATCTTATAATACGAAGACAAAGATGTAAACTATTTTTTTGCAACGAACACGGGACGAGTCACAGAAATCAGTATTATTACTTTTTTTGCAAAAAAAAACCCTTCAATCTTGACACTTCAAAATAGTGGAATTAACTTATCGAAAATGAAATCTTCATAGCTCTGGATGCTGATCCATTTAATTTATACTAGTAGTTCTAAAAACTGTGGACCTCGCATTTTAAAAAAATTAAAAATCTGTTCTCCGTCGAATCTTTAAACTTTTAGTCTTTTTCTGAAATCGATTTAATTGCACAAGTTTCCATTTTTATCAGTATTCTCAAAATTTTTATTAAATGCCCGATTTTTTTATAGTATTATGGAAATCATCTTTAATTGATCCTATATTGGAGAAATTATTCAAGTGATTTAATGGTTATAAACTTGTCATTGATACTCCAAGCATTTAAGTCATTAAAACAACCAAAATTCTGAAACGTGATCCAAAGATAAAAATACTTTCAAGTACAACGTTTTCAATGACTTCAAGGAACATTTATACCAAATTCCAAGAAAAATAGATAATGCGTTTGGCCGGTACTGAGTGACAAAAAATTTAAGGATGAACAGACAAAATGACGAACAGTCAAGTTGAAACAGGAACTAGCTCAGCTTCTTCAATTTTTTTGATTTGGTCCTCGTATTAATTTTGTTTATTTTTCCATATAAAAACGAACAAATTATTATAAACTTTACTACTTCAGATAGGAGATAAATTTCAAATCTTGCAGGATTATTCTACATGGCGTCTGTAAAAAGTAATCTGCTATTAAACAAAAATTCTTATTGAAACTTATTTGATTGAGTATTAAGAAAATGAAAGAGAACGAATAAAAGTTATTTATCAACTGAATACAATGGTATCTCGAATAATAAAATTTATGAAAAAAGAAATAAGATTTAAAGCATCTGTACATAATTTAGCAAGAAATATATCCTCATTCTTAAAAATATCAAGAATGGATAACAGGTTAATTTTTTCCTCACTTTATTAAAAAGCTGAAATTGAATTCAGAAAAGCGTAAGCATACCTTTTTAATTAGAAAAAGAGTTTTTTTTGAATAACGATGGTCCATTTAAATTGAAATGTTCCATTATCACGAAAAAGATAACCACAAATATTTTAACGTTCCAAAATGAACTGTAATTTCTTAGGCATTGTTGTTTCCTCTGTAAGGGATATTTTTTAAAAAAAGTAATAACTTCAAAATGAATGGCATTTGAAATTTATAATTCAAACGGGAATTTTTGTTATATTATTCCATAATAAGATATTTTTGTATATATTCATAAGAACCTCCTATAAAATCCTAAATTCCAAGAATTTTCTGCTCTTCTACACTGATGGATTAAAATCTAATATTTATAGAACTCAGGTGTCGTTTCGCCCTCGTAATCTGTCCGCGGTTCAAAATTACTAGAAACTACTCTAATTCCCGCAAACAGTTCTGGTGTTGCTTCAAAACGTGAATTTAATATAATTATTATTTTTTAGATTTCATTTGATACATTTTTGTGCACATTTCAGTATGTAAATAAAGGTAATTAGATTAAATAATGCTTCGTGGTCTATATTATTATTTTAAATTATTTGCTTGCTTTTAATTATTATAAAGCACCTGAGGGTAATTCAGACTCTCGGCCGATAATTACTCGGCCGACTCAATTAAATGTTTATTAAAAGAGTGGCCTCAACTACATCAAAACTGAATCTCAAAAGATGTTGCAGTAGCGCGCCGAGCTTGATCCGTTCAATAATATTTCCTGTGGAAGAGAAAATCTGCGTTCACTAGCGTTCCCTAGCAGTCATTGTTATTTTCATCCGGTAAGTCTCCCTTTTATTCATGTAGTTATCGACTTGTACAAAATTAATCACTGCTGAATCTGTAGAGACTTTAAAAAATCTTCAATACTATGTGATGAATGTTCTCAAATATTTTATAGTTTGTGCCTGAATCCAAATAGATTCCATTAAACGCCTTCGTGCTGCTATCCTTTCAAAAATGTTTCTTTGTTTCAATCCTTAATCTGCTATATCTCATTATGTTTCTTAATATTCAGGTCGGGAAGTCACGAAAGTAGCAATGTATACGAGCGGACTAGACTCAGGAGAATGTGAGGTTAGCTACAGAAGTTAGAGAGAGCAAGTATCTCCCTTTCGCCGCCATCCCAAAGTCTGACATCTCAAAGTGTTCTTTACATATCCGCCTGGTTTAAAATAAAAGTTTCAAGTCTGAACTCGACAGGAAATATATCTTAAACGCACAATAATTATATGCAATGGTGGAAAGATATTTTCAACCTCTTGTCGTTATTGAGTTTATAATTGTGCTGTCACAATTTCTGTGTTATATCTGCCAACATATCTTTATCGACTTCGTAGTAAGAGGGAAGAGAATCAAGTATGCATTTTAGAAATCTTTACTTTGATTGAATGGATAGAAAATTTAAAAAATATCTTTAATTCTAGTCGTAAAACAGTTTGCTTCGTAGATTGTGTTGCGTTTACAACGATTGCCTGGAAAGGACAGTTTATTGATATCTTCTAGGACTCCATACTGCGATAACAGTTTAGAGCTCCACCTGTCGCCATTAATTGTGACTAATTTTAAATCTTCTATATCAGACGGATTTCATAATTAACTTACCACTGGTTTCATTAATCTATTGATCTCCTCTGCAGAGTTTATTTTTAAAATGAGGGAGCCCTTTGTGGAACAACTTGTATAAATGAATTAAAAATTTTTTGCAGTGCGAAATAGGAACATCAATGTAAATCAAAGAAAAAAATAAACTAACTTGAGGTGCAATAAACTAGAGCTTCTCTTGTATTTACACGTTACGCCGCGTTGTGTCTTGAGCTCCGCAGTAAATAGAAGAGAATCAAGTAAGCATTTTGGAACTCTTTCCTTTAAAAGTTTGGATAGAAAATTTAAAAAAAATCTTTAATTCTGGTCTTAAAACCGTTTGCCAAATTTCACCCACCTCACTCGCTGCGTTATTGAGTTATGTTCATCCACAAACATATAGACTGACAGAATCCCACTCAACACATTTCTCTCAAATTCTGACAGAAATCTCCAATTTTGGTGAAGAAGCATCACACCAAATTTCATCCATGTAATTTGTTGCGTTTTCTAGTTATCATGTTGATAGACGGAGAGAATTCTGAAAATAGATTTCCTGTCTCGGGAAGTCTGTTTCTGGACGTTCACGAGCACTCCACTTCACGCAAATTCGGCCTCTGCTCGCCAAAACCGGTCTTAAATGCGAAACACCTGCGAGAATATGACCGACGTGGTTGCCCCCCCCAAGACCATTCACCCCACCCTCTTCTGCGTGTCCGGATTTCACCTACGAAAGTAAATTACGGTAACCGCATTTATGTTTGAACAATCGTTTAGTGTACTTATAATATGTTTTTTGTTAAATTGTGTAATGTTATTTAGTTTCTTCTGTTAAGGATAGTGAATTTTTAAGGGTCTGTTTTTAACGAGAGGAGATTGACAGTAAATTTCTTATTTTTGACAAATACAAGTAAAGAGATTTTGATATGTACTTATAAAACAAAGTTCAATGCATTGCATTTCTTTTTACTAAGACAAGAAATGTTTGAAAGTTGTGTTCAAGATTACGCAGAATTATAGAGATTCCCTTAGAGGCGAAGAAAGATCCCTTGATAAATGCGGAGTTAAAAGAAATTCCTAATTCATTTATAACAATAAAAGAGTTTATTTTTTTAAAGTAAGAAATTATAGTAAGTTAATTGTTTCTTTTCATCTCTTGCATTTTTTAAATCTCTTCTGATTTTTGTACATTTTTAGTTATCTATTTTCTTCACTGTTTATTATTATATTTTTGTGTACTCCCTTTTCAAAATGTGTACAGAATCCTGGCTTGAAGTTCAGATTATCTGGTCACTTTAATTTTACATTTGTTACAGATAAATAAAAAAACATATAAAGGGTGAGTTTGACCTATTCTTCCGAACTAAAGTGGGTGATAGAAGAGCCCATGGGGATCATAAAACACTACAGCAAACCTATTCAACGATAACTGTTTCCAAGTTATGGCGGATGCAATGATTTAGCTAAAAATCATGAAAAATTACACATTCAAAACGTTATTGGCAGATCTACACGCAAGATAAAAACATATTCTGAAAGACCAGTTAAAATCCTTTAAGATAAACCTGGAATAATACCTGGAACCCAAAATACCTGGATTTAAAGCCGAATTTCACGCGTCGAAACGTTGTCAAAATGCAAAATCGAATGGTCGCCAAATTCTTTAATAATAAACACCGTTCCAGCTAAAATCTGTCAAATTTACCAAACACTTGTACAATCTATCAGCTTTCGAACGAGCCTACTATAAAACATATCAGTGTTTTATTTGAGGAGAAATTTAGTCTTTCGTTGGCGATACATCACTGAAATCAGTGTTCGTCAAAATAGGTATTCGACAAAAAGTCGCCAAGTGAAACGATGGTGGATGAATGTAATGTATGCAAATCCGCCACTATGAACTCTTTCGGATATGCAGATGTGCTCCAGCCTATTTACATATAAGAAAATATTGGTTGCCAGCAGTCAATGAGGACCCACTCATATCTACAGTGCCGTAATATATAGTTTAAATACAATAAATTAACGTAAATAAGTTAACATAATGTGTTCCTAATCTAAAGTTCTGTTATATATATTTAATTAATTACAGTTTACAAGTATTATACATATTAATAAAAGTGAAATTTATAATTGAATTCGAAATAATTTTGGTGGGAGTATAGCATATTTTATATTTGGAACTATACTATTATTTTGTGAATTTTTTAACCAAATTGAAAATTAAGTTTGAGAGAGCATAGGAAATTTGCTAGAAAAAGAGTTCCTGCCCTTCCTTCTCTCTCTATCTCTCTTGCACACATAATATACTGGGGGTCTATATTGATTTACGCGCAAGTGGTCCCACTTACCACCGGGAAACCTGGCCTGTCCGACACATTCACAAAAGAATACATCCTAGTAACTTCGTTAAAAAGAGCTCTGATCATATATTAACAGAATTGTCAAATGTAGGTTCGAACGTGCTTATCATTAATTTATCAGATTATATCAGAATTATTTGCGGATGTTTTTTTAAATTCTAAAACAAGAAAATAGTGATTCTTAGAAATGTGACTAGTTAAAGATAACATGAACAGAAGTATTGTTAAAGAATAAGAATGAAATCTTTAGTGTTTGGCGTTTGCATGATTAAGCAATCTGACATGGGTTTCAAATAATCACTAGTCAGTAAAAATAGTAGAACAGGTAGCATTCATTCTTACAAGGCCAGACCTTTGCTATATATAATAAAACTTCAGTGTAAAATACATATTAACATTTTAGGATGCTCACGTTCTTCTTTCTATAGCAAAAAACAAAGCAAAAAAGTATTTTACTGCACCGTTTACTTAAGAAAATATGCATGCTAATGATAATAGTACAAATTCATTTTAGTTTTATATATCAGAATATTATATGACATTTTGAGATGATATTTCTTTGCGATATCGTTTCAGAATTGAATTGATATTTTACAGTTTTGAAATTGTTCCCATTTATTTGTTATATAAGCCATTCTGAGAAATGTGATTAGCACAAATTGATATATTATCTGTGGAAAGTTTTCATTAAACTTACGGGTGCGAATAAATCAGAATCTTTTTACGATCACTTATCTCGGTCAATTTCAAGTCCTTGTCAGGAGCGATTATTATCATTCGTATTATTTTGTGTTTTTAATATAGATGTACTTTTGCAAATTTTTAATTAAAAAATTTATAGTATAAAAAATTAGTTGTATTTATATAGTCAGCTTCTTAGCCAGTCTCTTTCCAAATATCATATCAGAGCAGAGCTTAAAATAAACAAGTTTTATGCAGGATTTTAATTCCTGGTTGCTAGTTGACAGCCATTTATTCAAAACTCCGATACAACGTCACAATGAGAGGCTTCGTTGGGGCACGAATGAGAGATCAGTGAAGAGAACGCAGACTCGACTCGGATGGACTAGACAAAACGTAAAACAAACCTCATGCTTTTAAACCTGTAGTCTATTTTTAGAGTGCTTTTTCATAGTAAATGTGAATCACTCCAGCAGAAGTTTATTTTTCTCAACTTGTTTGCCTATGGTTCTACTTTACGGGGCGAATCTCTTTCCCAGATAACCGAAAGTCAATACTCGACTGCATTTGGTATGTCAAGAGTATTTTAGGGAATTTCCTTGTCAATCCGAAATTTTGAGAATCCGAAGGTTGAGCAGCCCCAATTAGTTCGATTCCCGAGGCTTCACTGTACTTAAATATATTACATTAAGTAACAGTATTTTTTATAAGGTTTTAAGTCGAATAAAAATTGAAATTAGTTGTCCTTGATTTTGCATAATCTAAGTCGATCAATTTCTTTAAAACTTGCAACTCACAAAGCAAATATTTTTAGTGTTGCATGAGAACCTGAAACAACTGAGATAATAGCTTGTTTCATGTTTAATATTCCAGTGAACAGTTTGATCACAGCGTTACTCCAGAGGCAAGATATAACAAAATAACATACATATTTCAAATCGTAACTGTATCCCAATTTCTCTTCGTTATATCTTTTGATTCGAATATAAAGAACAGGCAGATTGTTAAAAGTGTAAATAAATTTATGGTTATAGTCTTTGCTTTCCAATTTCTGAAATATTTAAAATCTTTCACGATGTAATCAGTAATTTTCTGTCATATCATGCATTATTCCACTGGAATTTCTAAAAACATGCTTGTTGATAGATTCTTTCGGAAAAATAATTTCATTTAAGTAAAAAAGTTCTAAAAAATACGGTGTCTTCTGGAATATTGTTTTGCTTTATTCAATGTTCTATGCATTATTTGTATGTTATGTTGAATAAAATTGTATATCAATGCTAAAATAATAGTTCTTAATTCAATATGGACAAGTTGTCTTTTGTTCATTTTTGGTAATGTACAATTTTCTTACTAAGAAACGGATTTCTGCTTTATATCCTTCGTGAAGCGAAAATTGGAAGAGTTTCCAAAGCACATATGTTCTGTGTAACATAATAATGAAGAAAAATAAAAACCTCTCTTACAAGTTGATTAAGTTTCATGGTAATTTAGAACTTCTGCATTAAATAATAAAACACATACTCTTATTCAAACTTTACATGAGTTTCATACATGTTAGTTTAAAATTATTAGCAAGTTGACAGTGCTTAAAAATGTTTGTAAACCGAGTCTTAAATTAAATGTTTAAAAGCAAACCAATTTTTTAATAATATTTAGTTTTTGCAAATACGATTTTAATAATTAAATTTGTGTAGTACAAATTCTGTAAATTATAAAATGCTTATTGTGTAATATTTAAATGCTATCTCACACGATAATAATTATTCTTTTGGAATTTCTAATATCATTGTCTTTCTACGATGAAAATGCTGATTGTATAGAATTTACTTCTATCTTACAAGATATTCATTATTCCTTAGGAAATTCTCTTGTCATTGTCTTTGCCAGCATATCTGCAAAATGATTTCTTAGACACTGGAATCAATATATTCCAAACCATATGCCATTATTTCTTCGACCTTGAATTACTGAATGCTACGTATTTTTTTTATATAAGATAGTGATAAATTGTACATAAAACTTATCCCGCACATCGTAAAAACTTTCATAAGCCTGTTTGCAGTTGGCACTGCTATTCTTTTTAACAATCAACACCCAAATGTAATCTAAGAAATATTCAATGAGCCCCTCCAAACACTTCAAAAATTTTTAATCCAATGGGAAATCCAAATTAACATCA
This sequence comes from Araneus ventricosus, assembly GCA_013235015.1. Classification (NCBI taxonomy): domain Eukaryota; kingdom Metazoa; phylum Arthropoda; class Arachnida; order Araneae; family Araneidae; genus Araneus; species Araneus ventricosus. Next base: position 41,254 of record BGPR01010027.1, read on the forward strand.
GTAAACATCAAACAGTCTACTTATTTTGGAAGAGAAATCTCCTTACTCTACCGAAGTTGTTCAAAAGAATTATTTTCTCTTATAATGGAACTTTATACCTTGGAGTAACTCGTGATAGACACCTAACTTTCAAAAACCAGTTCAAAAAAATTAAGAGAAACTACAAATGTGCTTAAACCAAATCACTCCCCATTATGAGATGAGACCCTCAGCTCTCGCAAACCATTAAACTTTTAATTTATAAAACTATGCTACGTCCACTTATTAATTTAACTTAACCTATATGTGTCACTGCAGCTAAGACTCATAGAAAAGAATGAGAAGTCCTTGAAAACAAAATTGCTCGCCGAATAAGTAACTTGCTATGATTTCTAGGGAACAAGAATATACAGGAAAACCTACAAATAACCTCTGTCAAAAAATAGACACAAAAGGCTACGCGGAACTCCGATGAATTGCAGCATACCATCGCAATACAATCATAAGACTAATCAGCAACTAACCTTCCCAATACCTACTGCCCCACCACACTGACTAGACTTCTGTGCGAAAGGCAATGTATTACCCCTCAGTAAATACAAAATTCCGTTGTATAATAACTCACTGAGCTATTTATTCTATATCATAAATTTGTCTATAGGTAAACGCAAATTCAACAAATGCCAATCAAACATTCACTTCATATATTCTCCTCGAAACATTACAATTACATGCGATTCCCAGAAGTTCCATCCGCATGAAAGAAATGACGCCACCTAGTGACACTGCAGCTAATTATATATGATATGAGTAGGTTAAAATTTATGTTTAGATATTATTATAGTACTGTTAAGGTACAGTCGTCGAAAAAACACTTTCCATATAGTATTATTTTGTCATCGCTCATCGTATATTGAAATTATAAAAATCATCGTAAAGAAAATAAATGCGACTACGGAAGGCCTTTTTCTTCTAAAAATTTCAGAAGGTGATGTCTGCATATGTAAAGCTGTACTATCGTCACAATTTCCATATGACAAGACCTTTTTTGTTTTCAATTATAGAATCTTCATGAAAAAATATCATGTATATAAATTTTGGCTATCGTAATTATCGAGAGATATTTCGCATTTTATGTTTTCGATATGAAAATGTCGTCTCCAATATTTAAACAAATTTAAGAAATGTGTTGAAATTTTCTAGAAAAAATTCGATTCTGCGCTGATAAGTGATATTCATGAGGTCTGTAATCTTTAACTAAACTGCATTTGAGCTGGAATTGTGAGTATGCTGAAAGAACCGAAATTTAATACAAAATAAAATATTTCATTTATTGTTTTAACGAACTGTTAACATTAATGTTAAGAATAATAGCTTGCAGAGAGAAAGACAAAATTAATTTTTTTTCTTTTCATCTTTTTTTCTGGATTTCTTTATTAGCGCAAAATATTTGAATCACCATTGCTTAATATTCTCTTATGCATGCTGCTTAATGAAACTCTACACACATTTTTATTAGAATTTATATAAAGTGGCATATCATTTCATTAACGTTTAAAACGTAAAAGAGTTTTATTCTTGCTTTACTGCCAAATTAGTATTTAATAGATATCCGTTGTAAATACGACGGATCTCATAATAAGAAGTCACAGATGCAGGATATTTGCTTATTACGAAAGATGAATGCAGGTCATGGAAATTAGTATTATTACATTCTTTGCAAAAAAAAAATCGATTTTGTAACTCTAAAATAGTGGCATAAACTTATTGAAAATTAATTCTTCAGATCATTGAATTCCAATCCATTTCATCTATACTAGTAGTTCTCAAAACAGTAGACTTCGCGTGTCAAAAGAAAAAAAATCCTAGATTTGTTCTCCGACGAATGTTTAAACGTTTAGACATTTTTTAATATCGATTTATTTACATAAGTTTCCATTTTATCATTATTCACAAAACAACTTTCACATTTTTTTTTCAGTATTAAGGAAATCGCCATTAAAAGTATCGATATTGGCCAAATTATTAAAATGTTTTAATGGCGATAAACTTGTCATTGACTCTCCAAACATTGAAATAATGAAAACGACCAAAATTTTGAAAAGGAATCCAAAAATATAATTACTTACACATACATCGTTTTTTATGACTTCAAGGAACATTTACACCAAATTCGAAGGAAATTGGATAATGTCTTTGGCCGTGCTGCGTGTAAAACTGTTACTGACAAACCGACTAAATGCCGAACCATCAAGATGAATAGGAACTAGCTTCTTCAATTATTTAGATATGTTCCACGTATCGATTGTGTTGATTTTAACTTATAAAAAACAGCAATGTATTATATAGTTTACTACTTCAGATAGGAGTATAAATTTCAGATCTTGCAGGATTATTGCACATGATAACTTTAAAAAGTAATCATCTCTCAAACGAAAATTTTTATTGGAACTGCTTTGATTGAATATTAAAAGATGAAAGAGAAGGACAAGGAATAAAAGCCATTTATCAACTGAATACAATGTTAACTCGAATGATAAAATTAATGAATAGGAATAAAAAACTTAATAAGCATTTTTTTAATTTACCAAAAAGGATAATCTTAAACTTAAAAATATCAAAAATGGATAAGTGGTTAATTTTTTCCGAACTTTAATTAAAAAATTGAAATTCAATTCTGAAAGGCGTAAGAATACTTAAGACTTTAAATGGAAACATATTTTTTGGCTAAATAGCGATGGTCCATTTAAATGAAATGTTTTTTGTCACAAAAAGATAACCACAAATATTTTAAACTTCAAAATGAACTGTAATTTAATAGGCATTGTTGTATTCTCAGGAAGTAATATTTTTTAGAAAAGTAATAACTTCAAATGAGAGCATTTGAAATTTTGAATCCAAACAGGAATTGCTTAACATTATTCCTTGATAAGATATTTTTTGTATATATTCTTAGGTATATATGTCTAATATATAATCTTCTTCTTCTTTTGTATATATGTCTAATAAAATCCTCAATATCAAGAATTTTCTGCATTTCGGCACTTATGAATTAGAATTTAACATTTATAGAACTCAGGTTTCTTCTCGTCCTCGTCATCTGACCGCGGTTCAAAATTACTGGGTCCTCCCCAAAATAGTTCTTGTGTGTCTTCTGTAGTCCTTGCTTCTTATTTTTCAGATTTAATTTGATAGATTTTCGAGCTCGTCTCGCTATGTAAATAAAGGTAATTAAATTAAATAATGCTTCGTGGTGACTATTATTATTTTAAATTAATTGTTCTTGTGTGTGCTTTCAATTATTATTAAGTACACGAAGGTAATTCTGCCTTCTGGCTGTTTCAGCGTGAGTTTAAATGTTTACCAAAAGAATGGGCTCTACTACATTGAGAATGGAGCTCAAAATATGTTACAGAAGCGCTTCGAGCTTGATTAGCTAAATAATATTTCATGTGGAAGATAAAATCTGCTTTTACTTGCGTTCTAGAGCAGCCATTGCTATTTTGATCCTTTAAGTTTACCTTTTATTCATGTAATTATCAAATTTCAAAAACTGTAATCAGTGCTGAATCTGTACAGACTTTAAAAAATCTTCAATAATATGTGATGAACTTTCTAAACAATTTCATAGTTTGCGCCTGAATCCCAAATGATGAGTTTTCTTTTCATTTTTAAACATTAAAATTCTTGACTTTTTTTTGGGTTTCTGGACTTCCGCTTTGAAGATTCCATTGACTTAGCATTACACCGGAATTACGTAGTCCCAACACTTAATATAAATAAACAAAGCAGAAAACTTGTCCATAGATATCACCAACTGGTGGTGGACTTTTTTGGCGATTTCTCCGATATTTCTACTCTGTCTCTATGTATGTGTCGTATACAAGACAGTAACAGAATTTCAAATTTCTTAATGCGAGGAGTAATTAGAGCATCACATGTCAGAAAGCATCGAGAAACACATAAGTAACACAAATAAATCTACACTATTAAAATTCGACATATATGAATGTGAGGCTATCGTCTCACGAACCGCTGGACGCAGAAGTGCACCGAAAGTACCAAAAGATTGGAAATAATCAAAGGAATCCTGTTCGACAAATTAAATTCCGAAATTACAATCAGTTATAAAGATATTAATTAAAAAACGACAAAATAAACTATTGGCCTACCCCTATAATGCCATCTATCGTGCAGAGGACTGCGAAGGACGGCCGGTCGTGACGGAAATCTTTCTCGGCGTTTTTAAATTTGCCATCCCTACCTCCGTCCTGAAGTCGGACAAAAAAATAATTCTGGTATCGGATAGACGTTTCATTTCATCAGGACAATATGTTTTACAAAATATCGATTCTTTTGTATTTTTTGCGATTTTTTAAAGTAAGTCCATTTTAAAAAATTGCGATTTCGCGGACGGAATGTTTGAATCGTCCTGTATCTCTTACTCCATTTTTCGAAAATTACTTGAAATTCGACTTAAACATTTAAGAAGTTCGTGAATTCTCGAAATAATCGCACGAAACTTTTTTCCGTGTGTTTGAACCGAAGATTCTAAAATTCTTTCTAAAATTGCGAATTAAAAAGTTTTGTTTTTCGTCCAATAATCTATTTTGGATGATTTATTTATACGATTTCGTTCTTACATTTTTTTGGTTAAAAGTTATCGTTGCTTGTTTTCGATGTGTGAAATTTGGAAGCTCTTACTTTAAAAATTCACCAAAAAAATTAAAAGTTCATGCATCCGCAACGCATTCATTTATTTCTGCGGTCGTCACGTGACACTCTCGGCGTCAGAATGACGCAAATCTCATGGCTGTGGTATTTTAACGAATAAACAAATCTCAAGGAAAGAGTCTTCAAAATGTAGGGATATAATTCCCACAGCCAGTATTTTCAAATAGAATGATATATGTTGCTGTTTCAAGAGCAACAGAGAGGACATGCAGGTTTTGGTAATTGATGCAAAGAAACAGGGAAAATTTAAATCACTCAAATAGGATTTTTAATAAAAATTTTGTATTCCGTGCATTTATACTTTGAGATTTCATGTATGCAGTACATCCTGCTTCATGCGAATACACATCATTTCGAATAAATGGTAGCTAAATTTGTTTAATTTGTCATTTATAAACTTGCTATTGATTTTATTTAGGAGAGAATGTTGGTAATGCGTCACGTAATCTCCCTTCTTTTCTCCGCCAGGGAATGACGCATTATTCGAGATGGCTCATGCAACGCCGGGCCGCGCTGCTGGTAAAAGATTAAGCAAAGATTCTCATTTCTTTCACATTCGCGGTAACATTTAGTAAAACTTCTTCTTCATTTATCATTTCTATTTAACGCTTAAAGGGTTTTTTCTGTCTGAATTTTTTCATACAGTAAAACGAAGGAATATATAACCATTTTTCAATCCTAAAACTCGAAAGTAAGTTAATGTTCTGCGAAAGAATATTAGAGAATTGAATTTTTTTTATTCTTGATGTAGGTGATCTAGAAAATTTTCCCTGGGAATGCTATAGCTTTGATATTTACAATAAGTGAGAAAATGTGTTGAGAAAAAGTAATTTTTCGTTAGTGACTTTTTGCCTCATTCTAATTTGTGCTATTTATGTTATAGTGTCTGATGAATTCAAATTGAGACCTCGTTTTTTTTCTTGAAAAACACATTCTTTTCAGGATTTTTAGGTTAACCTGGAGTTTAGGTTGCGTAATCTCTTCGTTCCCTTAAGCTCGCCAATGCTTTGACGCCAAGAGAGAGAGCGACTGCCAGGAGATTTGTTTTGGATGCCAATTGAAAATATTTTCGGCGTCGTGTTGCGCATGTGCCGACAGTGATGTTTACCAGTCTACGGCGCATGCCCTTAATTTCGCCTCATTTCCATTGGTCCACTATCTGTTCTCTTCCATTTGATTTAATCCAACGGCGAAAAGCAAAACGTGTAACGGACTGTTAAAATGATCATTTATCGAACACGAGATTCCATTTACCGGCAAGGCGTCATGAGGGCATCTCACTCATGAGATCAAATATCCCATTTATCCCTAGACAGAAACCTCATTTCTATACATAGTTTCATCTCCAATTACCTCATAATAAAATGTGTATGGTTTTACTTCAACTCTGGTTGAATTGTGTCTTCACTTGATGGCAAGATTGATTAATAATAAGTAAAGACAATAATAATAAGTTCCATGGCCAATCAAGATGGAGACAAAGAACAGAAAGAAAAACAAGAACACAGACTGAATAAAAGGTGTACCATTTTCCTGTTTCATCGCCAAAATTTTCGTTTTAAGAAGTATGTTTCAGATTTTATAGGGGGAATCCCACGAATCCACTGTGAGACATCCTCGGGTGTTGGATATGTTTTTGGAAGGAGGGGGGGTGAAATAATCAGTTAGTGACAACACTTTAAAAAATATAGAACATTCTGTACTGAATGCAATACAATTTTGAGATTTTGTTATTCATAATAAAATTTGTTTCAAATAACTTCTACAAACTTGTGCAATTGATTCAATGATTTGATAAAATTATGGCCCATTTGGAAGCTGTACAAGGGATATTTTGTGATGGACATCGAAATTTTGAAACGTCTCCAAATGACTAAGGAAACGCATGACCTGTCAACAAATTTGTGCGAAGTACACATTTGGTGCGAAGACAGAGTTCCAAATATCGTCCAATTGCTTGTATTTCACGTTGTTGTGTTGGTATGGACAGAGAAAAACAGACATACTTAAAGAAATTATTTTTGGTTTCTATTTATAAGAGGGGTTTAAAATATCAAAATTCACCAAATTTTCAAGCATGAAATATTCGACATAACTTTCTATGTGTGCCTAGTATATATACAGACCAGATAAAAGTACATATAGACCAGAAAGATAAAGATACTAACTTTTCCTTCCTGCATTAAAAGTTTTTCGTGATGCAAATAACAGCAAAAAAAAAAATCAAACCATTTTAAAACGTCGTGGAAAGAAAATTTGCTGTCATGAGAAACGCTAGACTAGAGGCAAAATGGGAAGAGAAAAAAAAATCTTCCACACCATCAGAACTATAATCTCTCCATTACCATCGCGACAAAATGGAGGCTTCTTCATCACAATTCCGTTTAACTGGGAGACTTGCACGTTAAGCAAAGAATAAAAATGAATATCTTCCAAACAGGCCATTGGATATTACTGGAATATATCTCTCCCAGCAAAGTTACAGTAGTACACACTGATGGTAACAATGCGAAGGACGATGCAGATGGCCGAGTCTTTCATGGTCGTCTAGCATGGCTGCAAGTGGGATACCAAGAGTATAGGGCATCATTCCAAGAGCCCCCATTCTCGCTCCCTTCCACCCCGCAAAATTGATGCGTTCACCAACAACCTCTCCCCCGAGAAGCCTTGTGTCTAGTCTTACGAATGGGATTTGAATTCGAAGTTTGAGTCCTCATTAGCTAGTTCTCAAACGAAGGAGTCTGCATCAACAGAAAGAACTCTTATGGAAGTAATTTTTTAGACACATGGGGACGAGCGAATAAAACACTATTAGAATGGGAGTAAATGCGAGATTCTCTTTTTGCCTTAATTAAAATGTTATTATGGTTTCCAAAATTCAGATCCAATTAGAAGAATAGACGGCGTTCAAACGAAAACAATCACTTTTCGGAGCAGAAGTAGATTTCATGATAACCTCTGTAGCTCGTTTTCTTAAAAATGACAAAATATCAGAAGTTTCGATAACTTTCCGTAAATGGTAAAACATTCATTTCTCGTTTTTCATAAATCCCCATAATAAAATGAAAATAACTGTAGAAAAGGGAATGAGACATTTATGTCAAATTCTGTTACAAAGCTGTAGAGTGCTGCATAAAGTTTGTGTTACAGTGCTAAAAAGTGATCCATAAAGTGTAAGAAGTAGGAAATGCTTTAAAGAAAATGTTTTGCTTATTGTGCAAACCAGGTAGCTATCGAACGTAGAACTATTTTTTTCGATTTTCGCAATGATTAATCACAAGAATCCTCATCAGATTCACGGCGAGTAAGCATCAAATCAACTTACTTGCAGCCAACACCGTATGTTTTTGAGAAAATGTACGAAAGTTCCATTTAACTATGTGTGCTTGAGCTGTAACATTGCTTTATAATCGGACATATGTGTTTTTCAGCACTCAAATTGTTTGAAACAGAAATATCACATTATCAGGAGTATAGTGGAGCCGCAACTTACTGGAATGGCACTAAGGTTCTTCTTTTTTTATCTTAACGAAATATAAATAAGAAAAAATCTAAAACCTTATCATTCCTCTGATTGTCAATTTTTTTAAAATCTTTAAAATCGATAAATAGATGCAACATTCGAAAAATGTTCAAATACGCTTGGACGAAGCTAATTGTCATTTATGTGCAAACTATATACGATTACTGAAATACGATTCAAAGCTGTGTTAGTGGACAACCAACATCGTTGGAATTCCAATTCTCCATATCTCTCAACGCCAATTTATTCCAATTTCTCTCTACGCCAATTATTATCGTGTTTTAACATTCACGAAGACGTTTGGCATTCCGTGTTCCAAAAAATGGAATGGACTACCCGTAAATGTCCAGCTTTACAGGCAACATTGAGTTCGATGCAAAAAATCTTTAACACGATAGGAGTTTAATAACACGAAACCTCAAATGCAAAATATTTGTTTACTGCATACGGGGAATGTAAATCACAAAGATTATTCCATATTTTAATGCAAAAATCTGATCTAGCTATTCCAAAGCAATTGCGAAAATTTAATAAACAAACCCATTCAGATTTGTAACAACAGAGAAATAAGAAATACGAAAACATCGCGATACTTAATGAACTATTAATCATATTCATGAAAATAGCACCAATTATAACAGCTCTTTCTTCCACCTGGTGCAAATCGCTTCATCGGCTTTTGTTCTTTCCGGCATAGCTCATAGCGGAACTGACGATTAAAACCCGATATTTATAACCTAGCTTAACACTGGAATGGTAACGTTATTTCACATTTCGCATTTTGATTGATAAAACGAGTCCAAAGGAGTTCCGTTCCAAGGTTAATGACTTTCGTGCTTGTTTCCCTTTTATAATTTATCGTGACACAACTGTTCTTACTTTAAAATTTCTTTAGACGAAAATTAAAGTTAAAATATCACAATCTAGAGATTAAAATGTTGCTTATTATGCCACTTACATATAAACAAAATAAATGAATACGTGTTAGGAACTTAGAACTTTGACCGTATAAAATCCAGCACATTCGTTTGAGAAATTCACAAATAAGCAGCCGGCAATTTTGTTGCAACAAAACTCTGTTCAAATATTTACATAATTGTTAAAATTAGGTCTAAGTAGCTTATCATTCATTTATAACAATATATAAGCATTATTTGCGGTTGTTTCACACACTCCATGACGAAAAAAAGACACCTAATGCGAAGAAATGCCACATTTTAAAGAGAATATGAAGAGAGGCATAATTAAAGAATACGAATCAGTTCTTTAGTGCAGGTTACATGATTAAGCAACCTCACATGGGTTTCAAATACCCATTAGTCAGTAAAAAATAGTAACACATGCAGCATTTTTTATAAAGCTTGACCTTTGCTATTTTTCATAAAACTCTAAGGTAAGCTAACGCTATGATATTAGGGTGCTCACTTTAATCCTTCTACAGCAAAAGCAATAAAGCTACGAAAGGTATTTTAATGCATTATTCACCTGAAAAAACATGCAGCGATTTCCAATGTATGTAGTACCATTGACAGTCACCATTGATTAAAAGTTCCATTTGGGAGGCTGAATCATATGCACTTATTGTATTAATAACCAGTATTTTTCATAAGAAATAACTCCTAATAATAATTGAATTTCCCGTTCATAAGCTGTTCCCCAATAAGTTGTTTTCGTTTTTCGTTTACTTGAGATTAATCTAATAAGATCAATTTCTTTTAAACATGCTACTCTTAAACCAAAACTTTTTCAGTGGTTTTAGATCCAAAAACGAGAGAGATTATATCTTACTTCAAGGTCAAAGATTCAGTAAAATGTTTATCCCTCTGATTCCAAAGGCCATTAAAATAAATTGTCCTCAAAATAGGGAAACGCCCGAGCTTCTCTATAAAAAATAAGGGAAATTCACTTTCCCCCTCAAAAACCACGATGACAGCTGGTAGTGTCCGAATTGTAAGAAAATTCCCCTCTTCCCCAAACTCATCTGGGCGAGCTACTCTAACGAAGAAAGCCCGCACCGCGGGTGTGAAATCAATCACACTTAAAGAAAGGGGGTGGAAATTTCAGAGTGACATTCGGACGGCTATCGTCCTTTGCTTGAAGGGACGTATGGGACGGTCCCGTATCGATAGAGTTATAAACTAATCGCTGCGCTACTGAAGAGCCACGATGGCTACTGAAAATACCTTCCCTCTTTCCTTTGTGTTAATATTTAATTTTTGTGGCGAAAATGCTGTGAATTTTAAAATGCTTCTTGTATTGAATTTGAATGCTATCTCTCACGTTATTCAATATACCTTAGGAATTTTTCTTGTACTTGTCTTTGATAGAAATTTTTCAAAAACATTTCTTTCAGTCTGGGATCAATATATTTCAAAACATATGTTATTACTTCTTCGATCTTGAGTTATTGAATGCTACGTCCTTTTCATATATGATAGTGCTAAATTATATATCGAAGATATCCCATAAATTGAAGAAAATTGACATCAGCCTCTTTGCAGACGACATTGCTATTCTTTGTACAAATCAACTCTCAAATGTAATCTCAGAAATATTCACTGAGTATCTCAAAAGAATTGAAAAATGGCTATTCCAATGGGAAATCCAAATTAACACCAGCACATGTCAATCAGTCTATTTCTCATGGGAAAGAAATCTCCTAGATCAGGATTAACCCTCCCAAGAAGTTTTCCCACACGACGTGACGTGACTCAAGAGCGAAGCCGAATGGCGATGTATTAATTTTAAGTAAATCCAAAATAACATTATATAATATCTCACTCTCCCTTGTTCTTAACTTCTTTCACTTCTTTTCTTTTCTTTTTTTAATTGCATATTAGGTAATAGTAAACATAATGATTTCATTCGAATTTTCTATATAACTGAATTTGAAATCCAGAGATTCAGAACAGGATGCGGAGGTTAGCATTCCTGAGTTTCACCGCTTCGTTAACCCACAGCACCATACATATGTCTTAGACAAAATGCTTAGAGACCTTAGATGGCTGGTGCTGTGGGTTAATTAGTTACTGACCAGATTATAGAAGACATGGCTTTAAATAAAAGACAGACATTTCAACATATCAAAATAAACAAAATGGAACAGTTGAAACTTGATAGGAACGTTGCGGTTTCGGAACAATTTGTCACAACACCTCAAGCGTTAGAAGATCGAAAGGATACTTCTTTGTTTATTACAGGATCGGAAACCGCCACACTGCACACAAATAGCTTCTGCCTTTATTGAAGAATACTTCGCGAATAGAGTCATTGCTTTGAGCAACTCCACATTTACTGGAACAGGTCTCCATACTCACCCAACCTTACACCCTACGTCTAATTCTTGTGGTGCGCATTGAAGGACAAATCCGGCAACAATGCATGAGCTTTAAGTGTTGATCTGTGAGGCATATGTGCACATTACCGTTGACCCACAACAGGGGAGTCTGAAAATTTAATTCGTAATATTCGCCATTTCTGTACCGCAAAAAATGCACGTTTTGTATAGATAGGGATGCGATTGCAACGATGACCTGCAAAGGGCGGTTTATAGGTATCTTCTAAGAGTCCGTACTGCGATTTCATAGTAGAGCGCCACCGTTCGGCAACATCTATAACTAATTTTCACACTACTGAATCAGATTTTGAAGGCTTTCAAAATAAACTTACCCTTGGTTTCATTTTTCTTTTGATCTCCGCAGACAAGTTACTTTAAATTTAGAGATTCCTTTGAGAGACAGCTTGTATAAATGCATTTATAATTTTCTATGTACGAAATGGCAACACGCATTTATATCAAAGCAATCACTAAACAGCTTAGGGTATACTACAGTCGAGTTTCTCTTATATTTACACGTTACGGCGCATCGTGTCTTGAGCTTCGCAGTAGAGGGAAGAGGATCAAGTATGCATTTTGATCCTCTTTTCTTTAACCGATTGTATACAAAAATTGAAACACATCTTTAATTCTAGTGATCAAAAAGTTTGCACAATTTTATCCACCTTGCTCGCTCACTTTTGGAGTTCTCATGTTCACACGCGCAATAAATAAATGAAATAATAAGATGAAAAAATAATAGAAAAATTGAGACAGATATCATTCACATTGTGTTACAATGCTTCAAAGTGTTCCATACTGTCTAAGAAGAATGTAATTCTTTGAAAAACATAATTTGCTTATTCTAAGAAATATGTGATTTATAGCTCGTAGAAATATTTTATCCATTTTCGAACTCAAGCTTTCTCATGAGTTTCACGTTAGTGAGCATCACATCAATTTACTATCATACAACGCCATCTGTTTTAGATGAAATGTACTAACTTTCGTAGAACGGTGTACACCTCTGGTGTAACATTGATTTCAAATGGACTTATGTGTTTCTTCTGGAGTTTCTAAAACATGAAATGGTTTGTAACAGAAATGAACATGATCAGGAATGTAATGGAGCCACAACGTATCGGAACGCTGTTCCGGTACTGATATTTTTAACGAAAAATAAATAAAAAAATTAAAACCTTTTTGCAACAGAGTAATTTTTGCCACCCAGGTAAAAGCTTTCCAACATTGCTCATAATGCTATAAAGGGTTTATTCATTAACGAAAGTTCATGATGAAGTAACCATGAATTATTAAGCGATATATATAAATAAACTCATTTCGTTTTCAAGTGATATAAGTCGAATAACCATCACTGATTTGATTTTCAAATTCATTGCGAATCCTACTACATAGAAAAGGACGCCACTTCATAGAACAGAATACCATCCCTGTTATATCAAATTGTGGAATGTCAAATTTCCTACAACATTTTATAAGTGCAAAACACTTGTGTAGATAGGTGTCCCATATCCATCCAACCGGTTCTGTTTCTACAATGGCATCAGACACGGGTGCATGGGGTAGATACATCTGCCCTCAAATTGTTGTATGCGATATGCGTGAGCTGTATGATGTCATAAAACGCCATATGCCGCTTAGTGGATACGTATATTTTGCAGTGTGAGGTTCCTGATATACGACATTTTGATTTA